>PNEQ01039597.1:0-24359 GCA_003012365.1 Medauroidea extradentata | reverse complement strand
TTTCCAGACATCGTAACTTCCCACGGTTAGCCGATACGCATACCGTTATAAAATATACGTGTGGGAAGTCTTCGACCTAACACTGGTAATATAGAGACGACGAGGCAAAATATAGCGAAGTAGAGTTGTCTTTAGAAACCGTGTACTGGGAGCCTTGGATCGCGCTCGTTGTATTCCGAATACTCAAAATTCAAAGTGGTGACAATTTAATAACTATGACTAAATTAAGGCAGCAATTCTACCAGGGAATGTATGAGTCAGAGTACTCACAATTTGACATGGCGATCCGGATTAGATGCTTGGAGTAGGTGCTCCTGTTGTTTGAGTGCAGGAAACATGGCTGACGTTGCCACCGGTTGCCGAGTGTCCTTGGGGTATTCCCCTTTCCCACGCCCTGGCATTCGGCAGCTACTCCATACTCGCCCTACGTCTTCGCCAGTTTTTTAAACATCGCTTTTCGGCACTGGCAATTTTTAAAGGGGTTTATGTGGCCAACAAACGCCCACGACCAAGATAAGTATTCTTCAAACACCTTTCAAATACTGAGAGTAGGAAATTCGAAAGGAATTTGCAATTACCGGTATTAAAGAATCTTCAAAGCATTGACAGGTGGCTTTTTCGGAAAACCAGACCTCTCAAATACGGGTTCAGTGTGTTTCCACTGCGCCGCCTCACTTGGCCCGTTGAAGACATCCCTCCACTTCACTTCTAGTTTACATATCAACCACTAAACTGTATTTCTGCTTATAATGCCACACCAAGTATGCAATGGGCTCCGCCTACATGTTCAGATTACCCCAGTCCACTGTGGCTTTTGTTTCATTCTGCCTGCGTCGAGTGTACAGTGGGGGATAAACATTTATTTCGTTTTTTAACGTTTCATCATTCAACGCCGGATTATGTATATTGCGCTCTTAAAACTTTAAATTTAAGAAGAGCGATTTAATGTTACGGCATTTTGTGATTAACTGGTAGCAAATCGCTTAATATCGCACACACCTCGAGGATTAAAAGGAAAATCTGTAAAGATCAACTGAAACATATAAATCTTTGGCTACTTCAATAAACCTTCTGCTACTTCAATTTTTAATCCTCTGAGTATGTGATTTACTACACTTCGAATGTAAAGTTTCCGTTTTTGTTGATAATGATTCGCTGTTCTAGTAACATGCTATAAGATATTTTTATTATATTTGGGTTTGGTTAGTATAGTTGTATTTGTTGTTAATGTAGAATATTTACCCTATGCATGCCCATTACTATTTTAAAACATGCACCAAGTACAGATAAAGCAGGCAGTAATAGACTTAATACGTAACTAATTTTGTATCAAAAAGTGAAATTAATTCCAAAATAGGTATGCAAAAATTTAAGTACTAATCGTCACAACGAATTTAAATACTTCTCGAATATGTGAAAAATTTTGCTGCTGAGGGTTTTCAAGCGGCTTAATGAGAAGTTAAGTGCTAGTTAGCTTCCATTAGTAACGCAGTCTTGTTAAAAAAAAGTAATAATATAACAAGCGTAGTAGTATAATTTTTACGTTTAGCCGCTATTCAGAAATGTTATAGGCGTGGTAGGCATTTAGGTCTACATTTGCCAAATTAAAACATTGCATATGTCGGTATATATAAAGTGATTGTTTATTTTAGAATAGCGTATATGCTAATTTTTATTTTTAAGAGAGTAAATAAATTTACCTAACTAAAGTAACAAACTAAAATATTGTTTCTAACGAGTGAGATACTACTTTATAAAGTAGGGCGTTTTGCGCGCGTTGGTTTTATGGGTTTATAAACACGTTAACTCACTCAAAATTTTAGCGAAGAAGATGCGTTTTCCATAGGAAATGGTTTGAAACAGACTCAGCTACTACAGTTTCCGCGCATAACACTCAAAATGTCCAGACAGCAAGGCTTAACTTTAGTACCGTCAGGCACTTTCAGTAACCTTGTACTTCCCTTTAGTTACTTATACCTCGGAAACCTTCTTAGCCCTGTCATATTCGTAGTCGCTATACCATTGACACTCAAGTGCATTGCCGTAGCTGTATCATTGCTGTCTTCATTACTCAGAAGCTATCCAAATTGCAAAGCGTTGGCCATATTCCAGAAATCCTAATACCTTAATGTGCAAATCACCAAAGAAAAATCTGACTTTCGTGACTTAAACGTTGTTATTTCTTAACAGCAGCAACTAAATTTATTCAGTCTGTTGATCTTGTTTTGAGTCAAAACATACGGGCCACCCAGAATGACAATTAGAGTCTAGTTTCTTAGCAAGATAAATATTATAAACAATATTTCTGGCGATATTGAGAAATATTCAAATATAACTATAGATATTTAGCCAAGGTTACCTGAAATTTACCTCACGGCGAGCAGTTACTTGTAATATATCTTCTAAAGTCTTCAAAAGAAGTTTTAACGTTTGGGTACCAAATCATATCTGTACCCATATAATTTAAAATATTGTGTTCTCTTTCCGAACTTCATGAGGCAACAGAATCCTTATATCGCAAAACTTGAAAAGATAGACTATCTGGCTTGAAATATATGCAAACATTACAATTGGTAATTATATGAAATCTAGTATTTCAGTCATTCGCCTTTAGCTATTGCAGCAGTAAAGTGGAATTCATTACTCTTTAAAACAACCCGGAAACAGGAGGAATTATGTGTTGGATGAGGAATTTGAAATGCGTGCAGAAATTAGCATTTAAGTGAAAATTAGATAACAATACACATTTTGGAAGTAAACACTCTGTTACAGCTATCGTATTCAAACCAATGAACGCATTAATATGTATCATTAAGGCAACGACAAGAATTGAAGATCTCGATTTGACTTTTATGCAACGCTGCGTCAGCGTAAATCTTACCTGAAGATTTAAGTTATGAAGGCATTGACACTTGATGCAATCGAGTTGTCTCGTTACAGAAGCATCCCGTTTCTCCTACTATTTCATTCCTGTGCTGCTTCATTCTCGCTTCATTGTAATCTCACCAGCGCCGAAAATCTCGCTGCTAATCCCTGACAAAAACCTTTTTTCTTCACTTCTGTCGGGCATCCAAAAATCGAAAGTGAACGTTCCATTTACATGTAAATTAATGGGACGTCAAGTAGGCTTAATTTCGTAAGCACATTTACTTAGGCACAAGTGCCTTTTGTGTGAGGCGGTACATGATTACAAAGATTGATCCGTTTTTCCCATTTATCAAGTTATGTACTATCGTCCCATGTGATGTCAATACACGACAGTAAGGAATATTAAGAAAAAACACTATTTTATTTTTTATTGTGAATAGTTAGTATATTATTCTCATAAACTAAAATTTGTAACAATTGTTTTAAATTTTAATTCAGAAGTACAAGTAACATAATAGAATCTGTATAAATATATTTAATGCGTGAAAATTAAATTATTACTTACAATCTACGTTTTTAAAAATATATTTATTTGGCTTCAATTTATCGTTGTTTTAAATATTTATAATAAGTTCTTTTACACACAAAAGCAAATATTATAATGGTGTTATCATTATTATAGCAAAAATAAAATTGATGTTTCAACAAATTTCTATATTTCAAGAAATTAAAACAATGGAGTACACATAAAAATTATTTTTCTATTTACAGCAACACAACGTCCGTGCCAAAATGTGTTAAATGATGTCAAAGATTTAGGAATTGTAAACTTTGTATGACTTCAATCGCAGAGACTTTTTTTCTGTCATTGGTCTTCCGTTTCATTTAATTTTGAGGGGTTATAAGTCTTCGACTTTTATAATTTAATAATTTACTTCGTTTAATTTCTGAACACGCGTGTGTAAATAAATACTATGTATTTAATATAAAAATTTTCTTAACAATTTAATATACTCTTCAATGAAACATATATTAAAATCTTGAAGAAGATCGAAAAATACTGCATATAATGTATATTATTAAAGGCCATATAAAACTGTTCTTCATTGCAACGGAGAAATCGTGAAAACATATCGGTTTAAAACTGTTATATGTTGTAGTTAAACTTGGAATTTGTTTACCTACGCTCTAGACCTGACCAGTGAAGACAAAGCATGTGTTTAGTAAGCCGTTAACGAAATATCTGATAACACGCAATATTTTCGTATGGGTTTAATTTTAAACTTCGGGTGATAGCGAAATGATGCAGCGCGAGACATGTGGTTAAAAAATATTGCGAAAAAAAATTCTTTATGTCTGTAGACCGAAAACAAAACATGTAAAGTAATATTTTATACACTGATGAACACTGTTCAGCGACAAAATGTACGCCCAGAAGTTTAACTTCAAGTTAATTTATTGAGTACATAGTGGTATTCATGAAGTATTTTATCCTTTATTTGTAATCAATCTAGCCTGTTGTACCGAAGTTTGACTACCAGGTACAAAGTTACCCCAAATGACTGCAATCTATTTATCATAAAATCGTAACTTCTTTAGTGTTTGTTTGGGAAGAAGGCCACAATTCATACGAAAATATAATGAGACTTATGCTCTTCTTACTGTTCACTGAAGGTGGCAGGAAAGGTATCTACGTGTTAATATAATGTAATGCGTACCCTTAAAACACCTACTAAATGCTGCAAGAAATGCACAAGTCTCATTGGTAAGTAATTAGACTTAAGTCTTTCCTACCGCAAACTTAAGATTTACATGTATTCAAAGCACTTTTACTGGCTCTTTATGTTTATGTTTTTTTTTTATATAATTTTGCGAGATATGCTGGCAGATGGAAGGGTTTGATTGTTTCCAGCAGTAAGTTTGTAAGGAAGAGTTATTGGAGGGCAGAAACCTGCTTTGTCACGAGGGAAGACGAAATTAAACCCTCTCACTCGCTCTGTTTTGTGTGGGTGTGTGTCTGTGTGCAGCTTGATCCCTTGGCCAGGCCATTACCCGGGCAGTTGTAAGCGGCGCGGTCTAAGTGACGGTCGTAATTACGACACGAGACTAACTGCCGAGGGTCCACGGGCCTGCCTGAGCGGCGAGTTGACTTCAATTGCCACGGGTGTGGCTTGGCCGGAAGGACAGAAGAAGCCGTGGATTTGTGTCGCGTGGCCGTGATACCGCACGCTGCTCGGACTCTAACCAGTACCTCGGGTCGTCGTCGCTGATATTCCTATAATTTTTCATATCTGTACCTCACATGTGCATTTTCTCCCAGTACGTTGGCAATGGGCCGAAATATATCGTGATAATACAACGCACTAATTTTCTTCGACTCCTCAAGAGCAATTCAATGAACTCGTATTGCGACAGTAATGTACCGTTAGAAATATGTTTTCTGTTTATTCAAAAATACATTATTGAATAAGTGTGCTGAATGTACGCATACAATTTATATAGGTACAGTACAACATAACATTTTGACTCTCTTCTAATATTCTATCTCTTGCATTTGATGAAAATTAGTCTGTTCTGGAAATGCTCGGTATTTCGTTTATAACGATTAAGAGTCTTCCAGTCGTATTAAATAACGGCAGGTGATTTTCCAGCGTGTAAAAGAGCAAGCATAAGGAAGGGTAAAAACTACAGGCAACAAAAGACTGTCGATTTTATCCAGACGTATAAGTGACAAGCTTAACGACTTAACACTGGCCTGTAAGAGCGTGATAGGTGCTGAATCGCTGGCACGTACGACGCAACATTGAATTGTCCTTCAGCAGCTCGGAACACCGCTGCATTGTCTGTCCAACAAAGGGGCTTGTGGATCACATCCCGCGAAGCGTACACCGGCTAGACGTTCTGCAAGTGGCTAGATCCTACAAGTTGTCTACGGACTAACAGCGAAACTGTAAGTAAGACTGTTAATCATGACAATGAAATCCCAATCGCTAATACAGCAGATCTCTATTTTTACGTCTTCAATTTTTAAATTTGTTCACATTTTATACGTACCTTCTCTAGTCCCGTTCGCTGCTTGTTCATTAGAATAATCCTTTTTTACTCTTTCCTAATACTTACAAGTTATTCAAGATCTCTCGAGAAGTTTAAGAAAGAGTCTCCGCTGTGTTAACTAGTAGATCTTTTAATGTTTTTTGTCGCTAGCGGACGCAATAACCGGAGTGTTATATAACAGTGGCAGCTTTGGTGAAAGCATTTTTTTGTGTTTAAGGCAAAGTAAGTGGGCTTTACGTCTCGTCGACAGCTAGGTCATTTAAAGCTGGTTAAACACAACTTGGTACGAAGACGGGAGTTCGGAATAAGTCAGCCATGGCGTTTTGTTCAGAAAACATCCCAGCATTCGCCTGGAGCTATTTCGGGAAATCGTGAAAAACCGAAATAAGAACGGCCGTAGCCGGGGACCGAACCCGAGTCTTCCCGAATGCGAGTCCTACGTGTTACCGTTGCGCCACCTTGCTCTGTTCTTGCGTTTGAGGCCATGAAGTGTGGAGGAGTAAGGGTGACGTAACACTGGATTCACGGTTAATACTAGTCTCTAAACGGATGTAAATGACTTTATGTCTAGTCTTCTTGCCAGTAGCTCACATTTGTTAGACTTCAGTGCTGGTCCTGAAATGTTTTGAAGTGATGTTTGAGTTACGCCCATACAATTTTTAAAACTGTGCATCAATATTTTTATGTAACTAAAGATGATCGTTTATAACAATCAGTTTTGCCATTTTGTTGCCGCTAGAAAATATTACTTCATGATTAGTGGAGGACCTGAAAATTACTACAAACTAACGTGATGTACATCAAAATTAATATTTTGTTTCCGATTCCGTGTTGTAATATTGGCCTCAGTAATGTAAATCACGATATTTTAATTCTCATAAACAATGTATAAAAATATAATATTAGCTCTTGTCGAAGAAACGCGTCAGGATTCAAGTATCTGGCTTAGGAGCTTTGTGTTGTGAAGTCAGCTGGCCACTCCACCACTTCGTAGTAGTATACAGGATATGTCAGTATGTATTACGATGTATTTGTAGGGCGACGTCTTACAAATAAGTAAGTCAAAAATGTGTTTAAAATGTTTCTGATAATTAAATATTTTAGAAGTAATTATCTGTTTATATACAGGGAGAGTCAGACCGGAGTGGGATTTTCACGTGGTGATAGCTTTATGAAATGTTAGTCGAGACTGTGCTTCAAATTTTACGTTAAGTGGATTATAGTGGCATTAATGCTACCCTAAAATCGACTTAAAAAAGGATTTCTTAAAACTAAATAAAAAACAACTTTGACTTTCATCGTTCTGACGTTATTCAAAGTGCTATTTAATATCAGGTGGTAATTTATCTAATTTTAAAAGAAGTGTTATTTTACAGTAGATTTTCAGGGTACGTACATTTATTCTTACTGTGATTTACTTTATTGAAAAATTCAAAACACGTTTTCAACGCACCCTTTCATAGGCTACAACCAAGTGAAACTCGTTAAATTGACATACTGTGTTCTGGCTCGCCCTTTATATATATATATATATATATATATATATATATATATAGAGAGAGAGAGAGAGAGAGAGAGAGAGAGAGAGAGAGAGATTGAGAGAGAGAGAGAGAAACAGAGACAGAGACAGATCCATGTCCATCATCAAGATAACAACTTACTTGAATCTATTTTGCTAAATGAAATTCAGTAATTTCAAATACATATTTTGAATGTACTTGTCAGAACGGACAACAAACATTTCTGGTCCCGGGATGTTTTGGGCATTTTACTCTGTAGTCCACTCACTAATATATCAATATCTAATCATAGGAAGTTGGGGCAAATTCAGCTGAATGCCAGGTAGATATTTACTTCCCTGTCTCCAGCACTAGTGATAATGAATTAGTAAACCCATTTATATGCATGTTATTGCTCGGATGATAAATAAATAACTTATTTATAAGCTGTAAATTATGGACGAGCTCAACTTTAAAAATTTAAAGCAATGACTTTTACTGTTGCTAAAAAAAAAACTATGTATATTACTCTGCATGTTCTACTTACATGAGATGGTGCCGAAGCTACAATGCCTCATTAAACTAAATATTATTGCGTATGTATTCCATTCGACAGTAACGTCAGCTTGTCAGACTCCGAGTAGTACTTAAGACGTACGCCCTTGCTTCCTCTAACCGTCCTCAATTCACCTCCAACTTTCTTGCCCCCATTAATTGGCAATGGACTGAATAAAAGATCCGAAGTGTTTTAAAATCAATAACGTAGGGTAGACGAGTCTCAAACAAAGTTATAAGAAGATTCCGGCTTTTTCAAACAGAGCCTTCCCTTTTATACCCAGCAAAGAGGGTTTTCGCGATGCGATTCATGTAGTCACGTCTCTTGTATTTGGAAGTTGGAGAATTTCTTGTAATGAAGCGGCTCGCATGCTTCCGAAAGAATGAGCAACAAGAGAGTTATATTGTTAACTGCTTACTTATATTTAATACTTAAGTTCCTTTATTGAAATCTTAAACAAGCCATCTTTATAATAACAAACATCCCTTTTCAAGTTGAGTGTCAATGATATTTTACACTACATTTTCAAAATTTTGTCAAGAAATTTGATACACTTAATAAACGTTAACATATATATACAATGTTGTGAGACACCAAATATTTAAAGGCAAAATTTGAAATTATGAATATACTTGTCCGTGTGCAATCTTGCCAATCGTCGTAAATCGTTATTCGAAAAGTTTAGATACTTATTCATACTAATGAAAAAGTTTGAAAGTTTAAAATTATTTTAATTAACCTGCGAATGTTCTCTTATACTTGCCAATAGAAAAATAATTTTAATTTTTAACTTAATTCGTGTAAGACTCTGCTAAAAAAGTTACACTTTTATATTACCGTAAATTTTCTGCTCCACACGTAGGTCAAATCGTAAAATGACAAAAATTATCAAACGCTAAGAAATGTTGTTATTTATAGTTACAGTAGTGGAAACATATTCAGAAAAATTGCTACAAATTACCTTCAAATAAAACATATTACATCAAACATATTATCACATGAGACACTGACAACAGTAAAACGTCAACATTGTTGTCGTTTATTCCAGTCAAGGAAACGTATTTAGCTTCATGTGTAACGTATTAAATATTCAGAGTATAACTGATATTAACTTTCACATTATTGTTGGGTACTTCATTAGTGTTATAGCCTCGACGCTGCATGAGTACGGTACAAAGGCATATATATATATATACCCATACAGTACACAATGTTTCAGTTACTTTTCAAAAATGTTTCACTGAAACATCTGTGACATCTCAGTAACATAACGAAACATCATAGCAATATAGATATGTCCTCTCTCAGACACATTACAGAGTAATGTTTCAAAAATATTGAAGTGTAATGTGTGAGAAATATTGAAATGTAATGCAAAATTACTTTACGGTAAAACACAAAAACATAAAAATGCATTTAGTAGTTTGAGAAAATTGTCATTTTCTGTTATGTATTCCCTCGACAGTGATGTTTCGACACTTTTATAATAATCGTATAAACATCCATCATGACTTGACTGGGATTCCATCCTACGACCCTTAATCTTAAATGTTCTGATTCTAACCACTCGGCTACTACAACTTCTGATGCATTGTAGTAGTTAATAAGAGTTTGATAGAGAAACTCATTAGCATTACACATAGTATTATTAAATTTAAATACGAAAATTTCAATGATTTTTCCAGCTCTAACTATAGGTACAGTATTAGATGTTATTTTAAGTGATCTGTATGAATATCCATAGGCTGTTTGTTATACATGGATAAACGTTTGATCTGTCAATATTTACAACTAAGTAAGTTGTTGTGAACTAAACAGGTTTTTTATGTTGAAATAGCATAGCTATAATGAGTGTTAAATAATAACTGTATACATATTTGTTTGGGACAAACAGGTACTAAAAAAGCCTCATATTCAACAAGCAACATGGCTACTCAACGATAATGGCGGTGAATGTATCGAGTAAACGTTTCGGAGACCTATTTGAAACATTCTTATTGAAATATTACATCGCAATATTTCTGGAATATGTACTGTGAAATATAATCCATAATTCTGTTGGACGTTTCAGAGGAACAATACTGAGACCTATCTGAAACGTGTGATACGTAATATTACATTGCAATGTTTCAGAAATATAAGTGAATTATTCAAACTAAATGTTACATAAGCGATACATTGTGAAGTCTCTGAAATATTTCTGAAACATAACTGAAACATTGTGTGCTGTATCGGTATGTGCAAGCCGTACCGTGCACGTATTTCGCAGAGGCTGTAACGTCACCAATGTGTATACATCAGTGACATGAACGTGGATCTTATTAATTCTAATCCACCTCGATGGTCATTATTTTACATGTTAAAATTTTTTATGAGTCACATATCCCACTTATATTTAAGTTTAACGTTCATAGCAATCAAATACAAGACACACAATCAGTTCTAAACACACACAGCTTATTATTTTTAAGACTTTTATTTTATAGAACATGGGTTCACAATGGGACAGTGGTTGGCACACAGTGTCTACATTACTCACCTCCTACCAAGGATACTCGGGTTCTATACCCAGTGGGATCAGTTCCCGGATTTTCGCGTGTGGGAACCGTGCAGGTTGATGCCGCTGGTCGGCGAGTTTTGTCGTGGACCTCACGTTTCCTCTGTCCATTCCGGCGCTGCTCCATATTCACATCATGTCACCTCTCACCAGCGATAAAGGCATATATGTTAAGTGCATAACGAAATCTTTTGATTCACATGGGTTCTCAAAACAAAATTTTTTATATTTAAAATATGTTGATAAATAAAATAAAATATCCACATGTGATTAGGTGTTAAAATATAAGTTTTGAAATTTATATTAAATTATTTTCTCGAAAGCGTTTTTTCTTACGTGAGAAGATGTGTTATTGTATTTCGTTAAGCAACAATATCACAAACTGCACTGCTTTTAGATTACAATCAAAGCAAAAATTCTGAATTTTAAATGTAATATTATTATAATGAATGATATGCTGTGTGTGTGATTAATTTCACTCACTTAAATTATTTTTTGCAGCAAGTCTATTATGCTGTATTTAAAAAAACCGTGCCGTCTCAATTTTTAGCTATTTACTTATTACTATTTTACGAGTCCTATAAATACAATTACCTTAACATTATTATAAGTTCATTAGTTACTGCACATTTGATGTAGAATCACTTTTGTATATGTTTAATTTGTTTGGTCTTTTGTGTCTTGTAGTAAATAATTATTATTTCTTAAACGTGCATTTATACAGACGGATCTCGTGTGTAAAGAAGTGGACAGTTAGAAGGGTATAACTAACAATAGGTGAGCAGTTTGGAGTATATAATAACGTGTGCGATTGTCAGACTCAATCTCTCTTTTAATGACCGTGTTATGTGTATGTCAATTACGAGTAAAATAACATTATAGAAGTCGTTGAGCAAAATAAGCATAAAACAAGAACAATGTACCTACTGTAAAATGATTAACACAAAATTTTCGATTAAGAGACCGTGTCCCCTATCATGTTCCATAATTTGTTCAGTTCATTCTCAAGAATTTTGAAGCAATAGTTTTAAAATGTGACAAAATTAACTACGGTTTCTATCTAACATTGCGTTGTGCGAAGTGCATCTGAATTAGTATAAAAAAGTTGGCAACGTTAAAAAGAATAAATTTTTCATGTTGACATTAATTTCTCACTTTTATTGAAACTTGAAAAAGCTTAGTGATAACTAATATATATACACACATATTATATTCATAAATTTATATCGTCAAGTAAAATACGCTGTTTAGCATAAGCCCTGTAATGTCAAATTACCTTTTCTTAAAATTTCCATACACGTTAAATAATATTAAATATAATTAAGAATGCGTTTTTATAATATTGTATTTGTTTACCTTCCGCATAACGCCATTGTAATGTACCTTTATTTAAGCTTTCCTCAAAATCCTTAAGTGTTCTGAATACACAATTTTGGTCTCAACACAACTACATCTACAACCTTGTCATGGAAAAGCTTAGTCTGGAGCTCTGTATGTTCTAGAGATCTGTCTGTGAGGCTGGTTTCATATTTCTGAAGACATGACGTCGGAATGTATCGAATTTTCGCATCTATTGCCAAGTAGTTTTTCCCTTATTATGTCGTTACTTTGACGTTCTGTACTCTGAGTTAATGCAAATCGACAGTACAAACAAGGAATTTTTTTTCCATTTCTTAAAGTATCTGTTGGTTTCTTTAAAATAACGCAACAACTCAATTTTTTTCTTAAATCTCGTATTACGTATTAATTATATGTACCATCCTGCTTGTAAGAAGTACGTGTAATTTCCTCGCCGAATTGTAGAAACCTCATAGTCTATGAGATTTTATTCCTGGCACTGTTTTGCTACAAAATGTGGACTATATTCACGAAACCTAGTTCAAAGAAGTGGTATTGACATCGTACGACCCACTCACATAACGCAATAAAACGAATTCTTCCAGTCTATCAAAAATTTACATCCAGCTTTCAACCTTCAGCACTAAACGAGTCTCTTAATATTTGCATGTGTAGTTTGACCAAAACGCAATATTTCATGTTAAGGCGCCATACACTAGGTGGTAAGTTTGTCTCTATGTCACTGTTTGATTGTTCTTGAAGTTCAGGCACTTCTCGTAATAGCTTTGCCTATCTGAGTTATTGCCATAACGACTTTAGACAGTATCATCTGCAGCCATTTTACTACCGAATGATGAGGATACTACAACTTGAGAAAATATATGTAGATACAACTGCGCAGAAAGCTTCGCCCTCATAGTACTAATACTTCAAATAACACGTGTATGGCTTGAAAAACGAATGTACACGATTAAAGTGGGAGGCCATGTACACAGCTTCACTTGAAAATTGGGCGTAACTAGACGAATATGTGTATAACAAATAATATAATACTGAAAGTTATTAATATGCAATAAGGGACAAGATGTGTTGCTGCAAATCATGCGTTAATAAGCCCTGGAAACAACCTTCGAGTATAAAAATGTTTTAACTGTGATGAAAGTCACATAGACAAGAATCAGCCGTGTGTGCCAGAACTGAAAAAAAAATGTACTTCCTTTTGGCAGCGTCTCTGATTGTTGCTATTGTAAACACCGGTTGAGATGTAATCTTTCTTACTCTTACTGCTGTACCTTAATCTTTATCATCTTCATAACTTCTCAAATATGAAGCTTATCGTTGTGCCACTTTGGATGAAATGATGTGAGGGCCATGCCATACAACTACTTTGGACTCGGCTGGTGACGTAAATCTTACCTAATTACTCAGGTATTAACACTAACAAGACTAAATCTTGTACACATAATACAATAACAAGTAAAGTCATATTTTGGAAAATTTTGCGTTTGTGTATAATATTGACTCCATTGCGTGAGTTAATACTTTAAATATTAACGACAATAACTTCACAAGAATTTTATTGGTGGGAGGGATAAATAGCAAAAGGGAAATAAAAACGCAAGTAATTGAAATGCATTCATCACTGCAATAAAAAAAAAACTCAGTTTGTTAAAAAGTAATGAACAACTAATGCTAGAAAGTTTGGGGCTGCAACAATTTTTTTTCTTCAAATATTGTAATAAGTAGAAGCCCTGTGTTTTATATTATATTTGGTATGGCAGTCTAATTGTGATTATATAAGCTTTCTTTATTACGTGTTCAGAATTTTAATGAATTTTCTAGTGAAATCGTGTTTTGTGAGAGGATATCGATATTTGTTAAATAAAAGTGTAATGTAAAATGTAACTATTACATATAATGGTTTATTGGACCGTGTCATTTACACAAGAAAGGCCAGTAGTTTCTCTTCTTTTCTAGACTACAAATCTAGTCGGAAACAAGAAACGCCAGCAGAAGTCATATGGTTACTTAAAGAAATGATAATCAAAATTTGTGTTCAAATATAGTGCATTTAATATTCTTGATATTTGAAAGGAATCTATGGTCCAGTGAAATGACTTCTACAGACAGAGTCAGGAACTAGAACTACTAAAGAAATTTTTTAAAATTTAACTGTATAAAGTGGGTATTAGTGGGGTATATGAATACCGTGTCCAGATATAAAACCTGACCTACACAATAAGACTCCCATGACTCGAATCATTTCAAAATTTCAAAACTGAGTCATTTTCTGATTCTTAGGACGTAGATTTTTCCTGGACAAAATTTATTGCTCCGGCATAGCTTTTGAACTGTGGTCGCATAATTGGTTACTGAGAATTAAATAGCACAGTTTTCTTATGCTCTGATTTAGGAAATATCTACATCTCATGTCTCTAATTCGTTCCGAGATAGACAGTAAACTTCGTTCTATGTTTCGGGATTTTAAAATTTTCCTTATGACGGCGAAGTTGAAGTTTGTCTCACCAAAATTCGCCCATCCTTGACATCGTATCCTTGTAGTCATGAAGGAACCGGACATCTAGTGATGGGTGAGTACTGGGACCTTCTCTGCAGATCTCGTCCTGGAGGCGAATTCCGAAACCCTCGAAGCGCGACGAGGCGACGAACACTCTTCCACTCGACCTCTCGGTTAGGGCATCAGGTTGGACAGCCCCTCAAGACCTCGGATCTTCTTCCAGCACCTCGAACGGAGACGTCTTCTTCATACGAACGACCTGAACTTGTGACCCACAGTACTTATACTTCAGACATTGTGAAAGTCTCGCAACAGGATAAATCTTCCAAACCAACGTGGTATTGAAGTGCAGAACCAGTTTTCACTGCAGAATGACGTTTAAGTCCTCGTCTATACAGCTGGTTACCTTCCCGTCAATGGTGTACGCCCGTCGTGTTTAGTGGCCGAAAAACGTTCTCTCCTCATCTTATTCCGAAAAAAATTCTATCACAAAACTCCTTCTTCTGTTTGTTACGTGGTTGTTGATTCTTGCGCTGAATTACTTCTTTCTACTATGTACGAGCACGGTCGCCTCAATGCCCACATCAGGCAAATATCTGGTCGTTAAATAAAAATAAAATATAAATCGTCAAAAGACTGTATAAATCACTCACCTGACCATGATAAGTTTACACTCAACCGATAGACAAAGTTCAAAACGTGTTCTGGCTCGGGGATAGTATTTGCATAGACAAAGTAAAAATAGACGATTCCAGTGCCGTCAAAGACTAAAAAATTAAATTTATTCATATCTGTAATATGAAGCAGGCGCTATGTTACAAAAGCAATGTGATTGGAAGTAATAAATAGTATTATTAATTTTCACTTATAAGTGAAAATGTAAACTGTTATGTTACACATTTGCATATGTGTCCTCACAGAATATATCGTATAAGTGTCACGTAAAATTAAAAAATGTCTTCGCATCGATACATATACATAAACCGAGGTAAAAATAAACGTCCAAGCCTATATACTTGAAAAGTTCTTGAGATGGTTTCTTTCAGACGGGGGCTGAATAAAAGTAGAAGGGTGAATTGGTGGTTTATAGGATGGGGTCCGGGGGCTGCACTGCCGCGAAGCTTTGATCCTTCCAACTGTTGGTTTATCAGATTGATTTCTTCTCCGGCTCCCTGGAGATGATGTCTGGAAACGTTCCTAGCGATATCTGGCCGACACCTTCCCCGATCAATCTCAGAGAGCGCAGGGTAGGAAAGAGATCGGATCGGTGGAAGTTCTATTCCTTGCGTGCAATCCTGGGGCAGGTCTATCTGTTGACATAAGCTGGGAGCTAAAACAAACGCTCCCCCCTCCCTTCTTCGGCGTCCTATCTTCCGCCACTCCAGCACGGCTCCTGATGGCACTCGCTTCCTAATATCCCCCATTTGAAGTGGATCGCTACTGCTTTCTCTCCACCCCTCGCAACACGAACACAACACGCTCTACTGGAAGCGCTACGGCTCTCATCATTTGTAAGCTGTAAAACTCCCGTCAATACACTCAACTAGCGCGGCACTCGAGTTCTGTATCAGCTTTGTCGATTTGTTCATCGCTGAGAAATTTCGTTCTCATCCAGAAGATTAATCTTTAAATCCGTATCTACCAAAATTTCGCATTTTCAGGGAATCGTTGTATACAATTCTATAAACAGTTCATCGTTATACCGTTCCGACTAAATCGCTCTTGTGTAAACAGTAAAAGTTGCTGTAACATTCAAACATAAGTTCAATCTACTGAATGTACGAAAAATGTTTTATGATAAATTGTCTACACAATTATATCGTTAATTTAAACGTCTGTATAACAGAAACGTGGCAAAGCAGGTTATATTATGCTAAAATGCTGTTTATAGATCAACATTTTAAATCGTTTTATTTATTTTCGGGAAATCAAATATAATCTTAATTATATACATAGTTAAACTTTAAGTTTTCAATCGATTTTGAAGCTGGCTTATATTGGTGTGTTATTAAATGTGATAACAATAATACAAGTGATTCCTTTACTATGAAGATACATTATTATAAAGTCGAATTACGCAAGAGCTAATTTCTTCTAAAGCTCACTTTTTCTTTTGGGAAAAAAGCAAAAAATTTAATTTTGTGTTTTAATAACTATTGTGTTTAATGATTTTTCGGCATAGTTAAAAAATTATAATTTAAAAACAATAAAAATTACAGAATTTTAATAACGGTCCAAGCAGTTATAATTTTGTTTGCCAAAACAGTAATATTACTACATAAAATTATTTTGCCTTGTACAATAATAAAAAGTGTATGAAAAATAAATAATTCTTTAATTAAAACGTATTTTATAATTTCATGATTCTGTTAAACTATTTGATGACAGTATGAATAAGATTTATGGTGTATGTTACCTTGTTATTTGACCTTAAAAACCCATTCCCGATACCCCAAATAATGTTAACCGATTTTTAAAATGCTCGAGTTTCCAATTTAGTCACTTTCTGCATACAGTCTCGCCTACTTAATGATACCTAGTAAATAAGGAGATTGTTTAGTTAAGTCTCAGGTATATTTTGTATTGATACTGTTTATGAACTTTACACATTTATGGAATATTTATGTATTCCCGTCTTGAAACTTTTAGACCGAACGCAATGTATGGACAATGTTCCCAAAGTGAATTTATTTATACGTTTTGGTATTTTTAGTGTATCATTTAAAATAAACTTCACTGATATTGCAGTTTAATGTGATTGCATTTGTGTAAATATATCGCGGAAAGTAGGCAATAATTCATAAAACAGCGAAACTATCAGGAAAACATGTTTTGAAATTAGAATAGTGGAAAGAATTTTTTTATTATTGACTGCAAAGTAGTATCTTAGTGTAACCAACAACTTTTTAATATAAAATCATACCACTCGGTTACAAATTGTAAAAATAAATTAATATAAATTCAGTTAGATATGTTTTTAGTTTAATACACTATAATAACAATGTTTTCTTACTGCTACAAGACGATGGTTGTGAGTAAAGAGGTGTATTTAATGAAAATTTTAACTTTAAATGTTTTTTTTAAAGAATGTACGTATGTTTTAAGGAATGCTAAAAATTGTAAACATATATATTATTTCTTAATTTATGTAGTGCCTATGTTCTTGGATTTGAAACAATTGTATAATTTAATAAATATGTTTGCAACATTTACAACATTAAAACCTAAAAATATTTTAAGCGAAAGATGAGTACTTTTCTAAGACTTCCTTGTAGCTTCCATTAGACGAAGGAGAAGCAGTATTTCAGTAGCAGGGAAAACACTGCAGCTCGGGAAAGCGGACAGCGCAGTAAATTTAACTTTATCGACGTGTCGGATCTGGAGATGGAATTAAACTAGTTGTGTGTGCCTTGGCAAGTCACATTAAGGCAAATTATGGTCCTGAATAGCAGTGCAGAAATCTTCTTTATCTCTTCTTCGCAAGGCACGTTGCCTGCCATTTCTAGCATGCTAAAGAAGAACTGTCTGTCAAGTTTGTTGTACTGTGATAAACTCAAAGATGTTTGAGTACACATCTGTCTAGGGAATAAAAGTTTTTCATTTGTAAAATACATAAGTGCATCATCATCATTATTGTGATGCCATTACTAGTTTTGTAAAATGTGTACCAGCTTGTTAGTAAACTTTTAAGCTCTACAAAATTACATTTTTTTGCTATGAATTTACTTGTCTGTACGAACGCTACTTAGAATGCTCAAGGAAGAAATGTTTGATGGTTACCCTTTAGAAGTAAGGTTTGCTGCTAACGCCTTTAAAACACCAAATCATTAAAATTTTTCTGCCTGAATACAGTCATAGCACCTTTACAAATTCGAGGTTGACATAAAATGTTAAAATAATATTACGTTTGGCGGTGAGTATTATTGTCTAAAGTAATTTTTGTTGTGCTAGAGATGACATAAAGCAAGTTTAGCCATGAAAACACAAAAAAAAAAACATATTACATCACAAATGATATTCCTAAATAGCCTGAATACCTACACGCAACTACCATGCAATCAACAAAGTTAACGTGAAAACTATGACATTAAATAAGTTGTCTTATATAATTTATTTATTTTATTTAAGGCGAAAGCAAAGTTTAGTTTCCTTCTTATTACGAATGTAGGAAATGTAAATAAATCTTACTATAATCTTATCAAAAAGTGTCCAGTATAGCGTAATTTTTAGTACACAATACACCTCTTATTTTCCTACTTTGTAAACACATTGAACATTGCAGAAGTTTTGTAAATGCACTAGAAAATAATTGTTCGTAAAACGTAGTGCAACGACATACCAACGAACGATACTGTTTCTTTATATTTATACAATAACTCATTATTAATTTCTGTCGCATTTCTACGAATAACTTGAAGTCTCAACTTTCAGTGATGTTAAATGACATTTAAAAGTATAGTTTTGAGTTCTAAAAGGACTACGTACTCCAATTTATATTACAATGAAAATTCTGCTATTTCTAATTTATTTTTTGTTTGCAGTACAGGGTTGGATTTCATTAAGCTCTTTACTTGTCTCTCATTTTATTCAAGTCATGATATGGTTTCAGTATTTCCTTGAAATGTTGACATAAGTTTGTGACTTACTCAATTTTCTCTGTGGCAATTAACTAGATTGTGTTTAACATTTCACTTTAAGTACTAAGGGGCATAACAAAAATACATGCAACTTTCTTATGTATGAGAGGTACTGCATTGCTGAAATGGTTACAAGATATTTTACAGTCCGGTTTTTTTTCAACTTAGGATTGAAAGCACAAAACATTGACAACAATTAAAACTTAACTTACTTTAATAAAAATTTTAGGGTTCAAGTTTTAAAATTACTGAAGATTGATTCAATCACCCGCAAAATCTATAGATCAAGTACATCGATTTATTCAAGCAATCAAACATACAACATTATCAAATAAATTTAAAACTAATTATATCTTAAATTATATGTCTAATACGAAATGCTTGTTATTTTCCCTTTCACCCTCCTTTCTCTCTCCTTGTGTTTAAATTTCATTTTAATTTTTAATGTACTCAGTCTCGTATTAAAAATAATAGAAGTAAATTAATTATTAAATATACTTGGGGACAACTGTAAAAGATATTGGAATATTTAAAGGGACTTCAAATACATGAGAGTAAATATTTGTGTATATGTTTATCTTTCATCAATATAAAAGGTGTCGTTTGTGTACCTACGGAGAATGATAGGGCGTGTACGGGACGGTTATAGAAGTAATTTGAGATAGGGAACTTGGGGTCGGAGCGGCCTCCTTAACCCCTAAATTTAGGGTTGATTCAGGCCCTGCCCCCTGGAATGTAGGCAACCGACCGAAGCCTTTGCAGACGGTCCCAATCCTACGACTTGTGCTAAACACAGAAGGGAGTGCAGTGTTCAGTCTCAGAGAACAACAGGCAGGCTGACGACGGACTACGGCACGATTTAAGTTTGCACGATGACTGAACCTCCACATGTGTACACTTTAGATGAATACACCGACATGCATCTATGCTATGGTGCCACGAACAATAATGGTGACGCAGCAAGAAGATTGTATGCCGAAAGATATCCAAACAGGGTTTTACCCAATGCTCGAACGATTATGGCTGTTGACAGGCGTATGCGGACGACAGGATTAGTGGCGGTAAGTGGGTTATTTTGCATACACAATTGTTGACTTCCATTTGCTATACCGTTAATAATACCTTCCGTAGTTGAAGGCGACTTGTTTGTCCTATATTACTCGGTTGTTTTATTTTGTTTTCATTATTTTATGTTTGATTTAATTAACACGCGAGATACTAACGTAGTAATGTGCGCTTAGGTTTCCGTTATCCTGTCGGTAATAATTATCGTGTGATACCAGGAGAGTCGTTCATAAACTACGTAGACACAAAGAGAGATGGGGGATCCATTGTCGGTCGACAGTACCACTTCAAGTAGCGTGGCGGGGGAGAGGGGTTTATGACAGAGGGGACGGGGTGTCTGAAATGGTCAAATTGTGGTCTACGTAGTTTATGAACGACCCCTATTTGCGTTGCATCGCGAACATTTAAGGTGGCTTCTTTATCCCATTTTGTTTGTTCGTTGTTTCTTTGTTTCTTTTTTTGTGTATGTTTTAAGTGATTTATTTGATTTATTTTTAGATACGAGGTGCTAACGCTGACCTGGGCAGGCCGCCTCTACTTCATAACCACGTGACGGATGCAGCCCTGGAATTGGTACAACAAAACCCTGGTACGAGTACCCGGCGCGTCGCGGGACAGCTTGGTGTGTCAAAGGATACAGTGTGGAAGGTGTGGCACGCGCGCGGATTGTACCCGCACCACAAGCAGAAGGTTCAACCTTTAAACCCCAACGACTACGACCCAAGAGTACAGTTTTGCAATTAGGCTGGTGCAGCAGGAAGACTTTTCATCGTACATTCTCTTCTCGGATGAAGCTACCTTTACTAGAGATGGCATTTTCAATTCTAAAAATAATATTGAATGGGCTGATGAAAACCCTCACAGTGTTTATGAAACGGGACATCAGGTTAAATTTTCCGTCAACGTCTGGTTGGGTGTAGCGGGCGATCAATTAATTGGCCCCTACGTTTTACCTCCTCGCCTGAATTCAGAAATGTATCTCGTTTTTTTACGAGAGGTATTACCTGAGTTCCTGGAAAATGTACCGTTACAAATCAGGGAAGGTATGATTTTCCAGCACGACGGAGCACCAGCCCACTTCGGAACCATTGTTCGAGATTATTTGAATCCTGTTTTTTTCCGCATCGTTGGATCGGCAGATCGGCGGCTAATGATTTAGCGTTGATTGGATGGCCAGCACGGTCACCTGACCTAAATCCACAAGACTACTGCCTATGGGGCTGGATGAAGGATTTGGTATACAATACTCCAGTCGAGTCTGGGGAGGAGCTTATTGCCTGAATACTGGCAGTTGCTCAAATAATCCAAGAAACGCCTGAGAGTTTTGCGAATATTCGCGAGTCTATGCGCAAACGATACGAAGCTTGCGTTCGAGTCGATGGTGCTCAGTTTCAGCACTTGTTGTAAAGAAATCAAACAGCACCTGAGCTTTGTAACATAACCGCGTGTCCACCTGTTATTTGAATTCTCGCTTGTTAATGTTGACATTACTACAGTAAACGTGTATCATTGTGACATGCATATCATGCAGTTATTTTTTACTAGTAAGTTTATGATGTGTTATTGTACTCTCAAATTGGAACTTTGTGAATAATACGGTGGATATTAAATTGTGCCTTTTAATTATTTATATACGGTAACAATTAAGCTAGGCATGCCTAGCCCAACTAAATGTCACTTTCCCATGAAAACCAGCGTCATTTAGACGTACAAACGGACTCAAACAATTTACCGCTAACATTTGACAACGATTGTTTCACTGTACTAACGATATCCAGTTTGAAAATAAGACTTACAACGAAAATAACACGAACACAGCCATGTAACAACACGACAAAAATGTCAAACGTAAACAAAAGGTGAGTTCGGGAATCGAACCCAAGACTTCCTGTTTATCACACCGCAACGCTAGGCATTACGCCAACTGTCCATGGTGAGCAGATGATTGCCAAGAGTCGTAGGATTGGGACCGTCTACAAAGACTTGGGTCATTTGTCTACATTACAGGGGGCAGGGCCTGAATCAAACCTAAATTTAGGGGTTAAGGAGGCCGCTCCGACCCCAAGTTCCCTATCTCAAATTACTTCTACTCCCGTCCCGTACACGCCCTATCATTCTCCGTAGGTACACAAACAGTTGGTATGCATATTTTTAAAAAGATTTAGAAAAATATTTTAATATCAGTACGGTTATAACATTACTGATTTATAACTAAACCAGGTTCTAATCAGCGATACTGCCAGTGAAAATAATCGTGTTGCAGTTTAAACTTAGTACGTTAAGTATTTCCTCTTACTCATACATCTTAACATGCTACAAACACACCAAAGTAAACGTTAGGAAAGCGGAATAGAGGTAAGTTTGCTACTACGGTTAACTGTGATAACTATCGACATCACGGTTTCCATGCCAATACATTAATGTTTCAATGTTTTTTTAGTATGTTTTTAAGTGTACACAGTATGCAGATATGGTCAACTTCGATCTGATGACAGCAAGGCTTATGATAACAATAGTTAAGTATTAGTGTGACATGTATGCACACTTTTAGATTTCAGCAAATGCATAAATATGGTGCCGTTATTCTACTCAAGTGACTATTTATTAGCAGCAATGTAATTGTAAATGTATTCATATTGTTTGCGTGCATCGATTAGAAGATATAATCACTTTCTCGCTCATTCTTTTAAAGGGCAAAGTTTTTTCTCGCATTTATTCAGATAACTGTCTCATTTTTTGATAAGTTTACATGATCACGTTTTAAAATGTTAAATATATAAACGAAAAATTTCAATTTATGTATAATACTTTCTTTCTTTTCCAAATAACATTACTTGTTAGCTTTTTTGTTTTAAACGACAGTAATTGTGGAGTCCGTTTGATTAAAAAATATATATATACTAAAATATCATTGATGGGAAGTTAGAACTCACACACATATGAAATTCATACGATTAAAAAGTACTCATTTTAATTTCTTCTTCAGAAATACGACACAAAGCAAGGCTGAAAAAGAAACTGCAAGCGAGGCAGTTTGCTACAAAAATTGCGAATAAATTTCTAAAATCGTGAAACGACAGTTTTTTGCACAACGCCGCTTTAATGACGTTGAACAAAGACGGGTACTTTGCCTTTGTTGCGCTTTTTAGCTCAGTCGGTGTATCGAATTCATTCCATTTGCTGAGTTCGTTTATTTATTCCCCACTGTTCTAGTGAACTCGTTTAAAGTATCTAAATAATAATGTATGGAGACGCTGATCTATTTTGAAAATAATTCTGCACCACTTCGTTTCAATGACTTACGTGCACATTTTCATCTCTGCATCATGGTTATTGGCAGAGTGTATTAGTGAAGAGGCTCCGCTCATGTGACTGTGACAATCAGAAAAATGTTACTGCGACACATTACGTCTGTAATTTTCGAGCAGAATTCTTAGACGCTGAGAGTTAAATACATCCCATCACTGAAAATGTAGTAAAGCTGCAGTGAAGTGAACAGATTTTGGACAGCACTTAACATCTAAGTCTTAAGTGCTGGTGAGGGGTGACATGACGTGAGTATGGAACAGCGCCGGAATGAAGGGGTGAGAGATACGGGACATCCCCGAGAAAACTCGCCCAACAGCCGCATCGTCCGGCACGATTCCCACATGCGAAAATCCGGGGACAGACCCCGCCAGGAATCTAACCAGGGTCGCCTTGGTGGGAAGTGAGTGATCTGATCACTAAGTCACCGCGGCCCTTAGCAGAGCTGCAGAGCGTTTATAAAACATTATAACTATTTGGTGGTGTAAAAACGTGAATTGTGTTTACGCATGTAACTAAGGCGTCCTGGTGCCTATGTATTATATTCAGCTGCCGCAAATTATTAAAATCTTTCTTCATATTTAACGATTTTATAATGCAATTTTTGATCGTAGACGATGGCTTATCTACATAAAAAAATATTTCAAAATTTATGTAAATTGATGACCGCTGATTTGAAAATAAATATTTATCAATCGTGTGTTTTGATCGCGAAAACGTGAATCTATCGAAATATTCTGCTGAACTGTGAAAGAAGGCATATTAGTAGTATGTTTTGGTTCCTTCTGGCACAAGGATTCGGTGTGAGGAGCCCGGCCTAGTGAGGAGCCCCTCCGCCATGTTGTGACGTCACGTCCCCGGCCGCCATGTTGGATGACCTTGACCTTTAACCTTGACCCTGACCTTGACCTTGAGTGTAAAATTACCAAAATTTTCCAAAATTTCGAAAATTTCAAAAAAT
>PNEQ01039585.1:0-18209 GCA_003012365.1 Medauroidea extradentata | reverse complement strand
TTTTTTGTTGTTTGTTTCGTCTGAACATTGTCAAATGGTGGCGGGAAATACGGGGGTTCTTTTTGGATAAGTGTATGCAGTCATGGCATAGCACTGGTAAAATCGCAGGCAACGAACGTTTCATCATCACCTTGTTTTTCTTTTTTTTAACTCGCGCTCAGACATGGTAACGCCGGACAGCTGACGGGTTTATTTGTGCCTAGTAAATAACCGCCTTTTGTAAGAAACTGCCTTTTGTAAACATCTGTCAAAGTTAAACAAAAAATAAATCAACCGTTGAGGGGTGAGTTGTTATTGATGAAGTCACGATGATTGGTTAACCCTGAAATTAAATAAAACTGAGCTATCCGGAGCACTGCATAACATAACCTCAACACCTACGCCGAGTGACAACATTATCAATAGACCGCAGCAACAAGCAGCAGAAGACGCAGGACGCGTCACATGGTCTATCTCTCAAACATAAAAAACACAATTATAAAAACATGACACAACACTGTTCTAGTCTCTATACCTTGCTGGTATTCTTATTTCTCGTCCACATTTTGTTCGCACAGAAAAACCACTAGTGCCCTCACTCATACTCGAGGCAGTCTCGTCCTGCCTGTTAGTTATCACTGGACCATTGCTTGGTTGCTCTTCTCTCTGGCTACCTGCAATGTCTTCAGGTGGAAATCCCTTGAAGTCAAAGTTCAGGCTAGACCTTCTCCCATGCTGCTCCAAGGGTAAACTGGATGGTCGCAAGTGCCCAGAGTTCCTGCGGATGTGCCGGCCCTCTTGATCTCTCACAATGTACGACCTTGGTGTTGCTGCCTTTTGCACCACCTCTGCTGGTTCCCATTGTTTGTCTCGATACAACAAGACTTTATCTTGTGGGTTGAACTCCTTCTGTCCCTTAGCTCTTTGATCATGCCACTGCTTGCTCTTAGCTTGTCTGTTTTGTAGTGCCAGAGTTGCTTTTGTTTGTACATGGGGTTCTAACAACTTTTGGCTAATCGGTAACTTTGTTCGCACACACCTACTCATTAATAGCTGTGCTGGTGAAAGCCCTACCCCAGACAGGGGAGTGTTTCTGTACTCAAGTAGCATAATTGATATGTCACTCTTGGGATCGGAGCACCATCTGAGCATATTCTTTGCAATTTGCACCGTCCTCTCTGCTTGTCCATTGGACTTAAAAGTAGTCCACTAAAACCAAATAGCTGTTCTCCCCAAAGTCGCACAGATCAATGCCTACTTTTTTGAATGGTAGTCTTGGAACTTCATGACTGATAAGTGGTTCTGCTGTGTTCCTGTTCCTGAATTTCTGACACACCAGGCACCCATTCACTACTGTTTCTATGTCCAACGACATGTTCGGCCAGTACAGTACTTGCCTGGCCCGTGCCTTGGTTCTCTCTATGCCTAAATGTCCTTCATGGAGAATGTGCAGCATTTGTGGTCGCAGTGCCACCGGTACCACGACGCAGTCATTCATGAACAACAGCCCCTTGTCCACATGTAGGCTACGTCTCTGGGTAAAGTACATTTGAGCTTGTTGGCTGATATTCTTCTTATGCTCTGGCCACTCTGTTTGGCAGTAATTCATCACCTCCCTGAGTCCCTCATCCCTTGACGTTTCCTGTCGGAACTGACCCTTTCTCTCTTCTGACATCTGGACATTATCACACACACCGACGATGTGAACCATCTCACTTGCCAACTCAGCCTCACTGTCATCACACTCTTGCACGTAAGATCTTGACAAAAGATCTGCTACATGCATGAGTCTGCCTGGCAGGTACTCAACCGATAGTGTGTACTGTAACAACTTAATCTTCATGCGCTGCAGTCTTACTGAGTTCACATCACCAACACATTTCTTAAATATAAAAACAAGGGGTTTATGATCCGTGTGTACAGTGACACTCCTGCCGTATATGTACTGATGAAACTTCCCAGCTGCAAACACTATCCCCAGCATTTCTTTCTCCACCTGTGCGTAGTTCTTCTCTGCTGGAGACAGACTACGTGAAGCATAACTGATGGGTTGATCCCCACACATTAAACAACACCCCAGTCCATCCTTTGACGCATCACACTGAATGGACAGAGGTTTGGTGGGGTCAAACAGGCCTAGCACTGGAGCTTTCCTAACCAACTCTTTGACTTGCTGGAAGACCTCGGTGTGCAACGGCAGCCATTGCCACTCATTATTACTTTTCAGGAGATCACGCAGAGGTGCAGTGATGCTGGCTAAATTAGGCAAAAACTTCCGTAGGTAACTTATGAAACCCAGAACCCTTTGGAGTTCAACTTTGTTGGTGGGCATCTTTAAAGCTAGCACTGCCTGCACCTGTTCTGGATCCGGTTTCATGCCGCTCTTAGAGAACACATGTCCAAAGTACTTCACTTCACTTTGTTTGAACTGAACTTTGGCCTTATTGAATTTCACATTGAGTTCTTTTGCCCTCTGAGCTACCTGTAGTAAGGTGTTATCGTGCTCCTGCTCATTTGCTGCTGCAATCAACAAATCATCAAAGTACACTATCACTCCTGGAATGTGTCCAAAGTTCTCCATATTTCCGCGCTGAAATATTTCTGGTGCACTGGATAAGCCGAATGGAAGTCTGAGAAACTTGTAGCATCAAAATGGTGTGCTGAACGTGCAGTACTGACTTGATTGTTCATCCAACTCGACTTGATAGAAGCCATCTTTTAGGTCCAACACAGTGAAGACGGCCTTATCATTCAGCTGACAGCTTAGCTCTTCCAAGGTTGGTATCATCTGATACTCCCTGCAAATTGCTGTGTTTAACTCCACTGGGTCTAAACACAGTCTGAGTGACTTGTCCGTCTTCTCTACAATAGTCAGTTGACTAACCCACCCAGATGGCTGAGCAACCTTTGCTATGATTCCTAACTCAACCAGCACATCCAATTTTTGTTTAAGTCTCTCTCTAAGTGCAATTGGCACTCTTTTGGGAGGTTTTGCAACAGGATGCACCGACCTGTCCACCACCAGACTGCACTTATTAGGCATACACCCTGTTCCCTCAAAGAGGTATGCAAACTTTGTTCTAAACTCTTCGTTTGAGAGACCGATATTACACACACTGTGAACGAAAGTGCGATAGACGAGTCCTAAAGACAGACACCCTGGCAGTCCAAGGATCGGCATTGTACAGTTGCTGTCTTCAACTACAACAAACTACAACAAACTCCAACAACACTCGAGCGCTATCTTTCTCATGTGCTCCTGCACCACACAAAAACTTGACTGAACCCACCGGTTTGACTCTGTGGCCAACAAAACCCTCTAAGGTTATGTTTGGCGGTTTTAACTGGCTTGTACTAGCAACATGATTCAGGAGACTTTGCGACACTATATTTACTTCTGATCCAGTATCTAACTTAAATTGCACACACTTGCCTTCAACACACACTTCTTGGACCCACTCCTTTCGAAATTGTTTCACACCTTCTACTACAGCACTGTTTTCCACTGGTGGCATTTCTACAGCTGTGAGAGTACTTACGAAGAACTCCTCTGGTTCACATGTGGCCAACCTAACCTCTTGAACTTGACTCGTACACGCAACTGCAAAATGATTGGATTTCTTGCATTTGAAGCACTCTTTTCCAAATGCTGGACACTCATTTCGTCTATGCTCTCTTCCACACCGTCGGCACCGAAAACTTTCCTTGACTGCTTGCTGCTGGCTGGGTTGGCTCTGCTTCCTTGATTTTCTCCTTACTGCTTCAACCATTTGATCATAATGCGACTCTTCACTCGTAGTTGCCACATGTTGCCGGACTTGAGTAACCATTTTGTTCTGAACGACATCAGCTCGCTGTTTACCTAACTCTGCAACTCGGCACTGGTCAATTGCCTTGGTTAGGCTTAGCTCCGGCTCCCTTAGCAGTCGTTCTTGGAGTCCTTTGTCCCGAAATCCCAGAACTATGCGATCCCGCACCACGCTGTCTGTCTGGTCTTTGAAATCACAACTTTTGACTAGCTTTTTTAGGTCCCGCAAAAATGAATCAAAAGATTCCCCTTCATCTTGAGAACGACAGTTAAACTTATAACGTTCCACAACAATGTTCTTTTTCGGGTTACAGTACGTCTCAAAGGCCGCAGTAACCTTCGTAAAATTCTTCTTGTCATCATCCGACAGATCGAACGTATTGTACAACTCGACAGCCTCGTCTCCGATGATATTTAACCACATGGCAACCTTGACTGCCGACGACTTCGACTCGTACCCTGTAGCCAGCATAAAAATGTCAAAACTTTGTTTGAACTTACGAAAGTTTTCACACGAATTGCCATCGAGTACCAAAGCTGGTGGCGGTTTGAACGACTCCATCACGGCCGACATACATACACAGTAACTTTAACCTTCGTAGCCGTATAGCCAAGCGATTTTCCTCAGGCTACCGAGACACAATCCATGTACCACTAATTTCCGACTGCGCCATGTTGTATTATCTTTTCTTTATTACGCTCATTACAGTAACATCTTATTCACAAGTTCATGTTTACATACACTGCTCTAGTCCGCCATTTACTCAACTGTCTTCATGCATACACGTCTACCAACTTACTATCACAACACTGACTGACTGACATATCACTCTGCAGCTAAAACCAATGGACCTAGAATCGTGAATTTTTTTGTGTGGTTTCCCCTCAGGTCATAGGCAAGCACTAAGAAAGAATTTTTTTAAATTTGACCTCTAAAGGGGTGAAAAGGGGTGAAATGTATTTCTGAAATAACGTCGATAGAGCTCGAACCCAACAGCCTATCATCGTGAATTTTAACTTTAACGGGACACACATAAAACTGCATAGCCGATTTCAGGATTCTTCATAATTCAACATTTAAGGGATTGAAAAGACCTTATATGTGTTTCCGATTAATCATCAGTATCTATTGAATTTTTTGGGATGGAGAGTTGGTTTTCACTTCAAAATGTTGCTTATGTAAATACCAAAAAGGTAGTTTCAGGATTTTTCTTTTAAATTCGATCCCCTAGCAGTAAAAAGAGGGACAATATGTTTTTAAGAATCATTTAAATCACTGGAACGATTGGCTATCATCGTGATTTTAACTTCAATTGTTTAAGTATACAAATGAATATGACAGGACTCATAGACGTTTCAAAATTTAATAATTAAGAGGGTGAAAATACGTGAAATGTGTTTTTGATTATTCCTCTATACCTGTCCAACCAATTGAGAGATCAAAGTGTTCTTTGCTTTAGATTGATGCTTATGTAAATATCCAAAATACCATTTAAATATTTTCCAAATTCTGCCCCGAAGAGGTATAAAAATGGTAAAATGTGTTTTTGATTCACAATCTATATACATATCGACCACATTGATCTTTTATACAGCAACCTGATTTTTGTTTAAGATTGATGATTACTCAATTACCTGTAAAGTAATTTCACGAATTTTTTAAATTCCCCACCTAAGGAGGTGAAATGTATTTTCAATTAATCATGAACTCAGCGGGCTATTGTAGTATTTTTCACGTTCACGAGATACCAGTAAAGTAGTATAAAACGTGATTCAAGGGTTTTCCAAAATTCAGTCTCTTAGGAGGTGAAAAGACCTGGAATGTGTTTTACATTTAAATATTTTATATGTATCGAACCCACCGAGGTATTCAGTTTATTTTTGCTTCAGAATGATGATTAGGTAATTGGCTGCAAAGAGGTTTTAAGATTTTTCAAAATTTGAACTATCAGTACTGTACAGGGGTGATATGTGATTTTTAACGAATGATTGATTTTGCTTTGACTGAATGTGCTATTGTCGTGATTTTCACTTCACTTGGATACTTCAACAAATATTAGATGTGTGAAATTAAGATTTTTTGAAATTCGACACCTAAAAGGATGAAATGGCATAACATTAATTTTTTGTCAGCCAGTGATACTTATCAAACCAGTAGAGATATTGAGGTGGTGTTCGTATCAGAATTATGGTTACGTAAGTACCTAACAAAATTAATGTAGTTTTTTATTTTATAAGATAACTAAGAAGAAAACAGTTCATGAATACTTTCAAGGCAGACAATCCGAAAAGCAAGTATGACCAGCAGAAAATACAGTTCTATTGAGACTTGGTGTTGTACAACCTCTATGAGCCCAGGAAATTAGTATTTTATTTTTAAATTAGTTTTCATGAATAATACTGACATTATGTGTCACAATTGTTTGTAGTTCCAATCTGTTGTTCGGGAGGTTCTGGGCTCGAATTCCTTTACAGGCTATAGATGAAATTGGTATAATTTGGATGAAGTTCAAAAGTGGTGAAAATGAATTATGAACTCCACTATCTACTGAAGTTCCTCGACAGCATCAGCCCACCAATACCATCTCACTAATCCCAAGGCTGGGACACCAAATATGTATGTTCATATTTCAGCAAAACTTTATCCCGTCAAAACTCCCTAATGCAACTTAACTTCAAGTAAAGATTTTGAAAAACAAATATGTTATTGAGGGCAGTATCACCAATGATTGTGTCAGGGGGGGATAAGTATTAATAAAACGTAAACTAAATGTATTATTTGATACCCTCTTACATTAAAGACTCTGTAATTACCCTGCAACGTCAACTTTGCTGTGACTATAAGTAAGGCCCAGGCGACGTTGCTGTTAGCGGCAGCGCAAACTTAAGACTGCTTTCTGCGTGGACAGCTACAGTAGTTTTTCAACTACAGTAAATATTATTTGATCTGAGTAATACACGCGAGCAAAGCCACGGGCGCACTGTTATAAATGTATTATTACTGGATGGATCAATGACAGTGGTTCATTGTGAAATACTACTGTCAATTGCTTGAGACAAAACTTCAGATCTAAGTGAGATGGACAAATGGGTCCTTATCAATGCTACATTCTATTGTGGATAAAACATAATTCTGGAATTGTGACCCTAATAACTACTAGAGAAGAATGTATTATATTGAATATCTGCTTTCAGTAAAATTTAAAACTTCTGGATATCAATATAAAAGCTGGGGAGAACATAGAGTAGTAAATTTATTGGAACTTGGCTGCTATAATTTTTTTTTTTTCGTTTACTCTTGAATATCTGCATTCAGTGAAGTTACAACTTCTGGGAATGAGTACAAATGCAGGGAAGAGTTTGAAGGAAATTCATTAAAAGTTGGCATTTTACATTTTTTCTTTAAATAATTATTTTAATTTATTTGAATTATTCACTGTGAAAATATGTTCCTGTTTTATGTATTATACACACCAAAAATTTTTCTTTCTTAAAATCACATGCTTTCAAGATTAATACGAATAAACTTCTTTCTTTAACATATGTATGTACAGTATTATGAAAATCACTGTGCAAAACGTTAAAGAGCATTAATAGAGGCACGATTATTTCGCGCATTGATTCTAGATCAGGTTGAACATCAATAATGTATACTTCACTCCTCCTTCTCTGATTAGACAAGAGCGGTTTTAACACACATTTGACTACTGCAAGCCAGTTATAAATAAGGAAACAAGTCGTGGGGATATCACGTGTTACACGTTTGTACGGTTAGAAGCCAATGGATATTCGGCTTCAGCCGGCACACGTATAGAACTGAGAAGTCTAGGCTGTTGTCAGATGAATACGCGAAATGCTAGTGTCCCTAGGCATTAATTTTAATAATATTTCCAGTATTATATAATTTTTCTTTGAAGTTTTAACAATGACAATTGTAAAGCATTGTTATTATATTCAGTTGCAGTGAATTATTTTATTTAAGATATTTACAAGACCTAGGCAATGTACAGACTTATATTTACATGTATTGTAAAGCTGTTCAAGGACACGTAAAATTGCAAACAAAATTAATTACTTTTTATGTACAAATAATTTTCAATTCAATTAACATTAAAAGTTCTCTGAACCTCACTGAAAATAAAAATTACTGGATGCACCTCTGGAAATAATTACATGACTGAACTCATTTGTAAACAGTTAAAGAAAATTGTGTCTGAAATGCAAAGATAAGCAACTATGATTACAGTACAGCATAAAAGAATCGAACAAAGGCGACACCACACATAAATACGAATAGAAGCACTAAAATACCTGTTTCCTTCCAAAAGACACTGCCACTTTTGGCCTGGTTTGCATGGAGCTTGGAACTCTGGACTTTGACATTCAAGTGCAATACGTTCCACTTTGTTGACAAGTCCACCAGATGGTACTACAGGCACCACTTGGTTGTCAAATTGTGGGTCTGGTCCTATGGCATTGGAGCAAAACTGTTAACCTAACATTCACAAAATTCAGCCAATAGATCTCTCTTATATTTAAGGTATTTTAAAAATTATGTACATAGACTGTCTATGATACAGTTAAACCTTATGTTCATAAACGTACTACTATATCACATATGACACATTTAATTTCGAAAAGGTAGCATTAGTGGTGTGAAGTGCCCAGTCACTTCCCCACATTATTTAAACCTACATAAAATATTTTTTTTCTTAATTAAATTTAAGTCTTTAATAACAGATTTTATGCCTATTCTGTATTGGTTCATCATGTGTTCGGGATGATACAACAGGATTCAATAACCTAGTAACTGGGGACACGGTTAGTTTAAATTCAGTTTTTCAAAATTTAAATATAAAATACAGTTGGGAAATATAAAGTAGAGTCATTTGATTATTTTCCTGGTTTATTTGGTTTCAATCTGAAAACAGTGAAATTTTAATTAATTTTGTTTATATAATTTTTTTTGTATTTTTCTTAATTTTTGAGTTTTGGGAATTTTAGTGTCTTGTTAAATGTTTCTTGGTGAAGTGAGTAACTTCTTGTGTTGCAAGCTCCTCCAGGCTGTAGGATTTCAGGTGCCGACGTTGTGGTTGATCGCTTGCTTCATGGAATTTTCTTCATGACGTAGGTTATTAACGCACGTTGGTCAGCCATCACAAGGGGTTGCTTAGGGTATTGCGCAGCAAAAGTAGTTCTGCTGTTGCACACCGTTTGTCCCCAATTATTATGTTTGTGTTAATATTCTTTATTAATTTGGTGTAAAAACTATAAATTCAAATTTTGGAATCCTTTGTGATATGTTTATGTGTAATTTTACAGCTTTTTGGAGAATTGGAGTCTGTTTTATCACTCCGCCGAGGGATACCTTAGCTATCATGTCCGTTGCTGTGAAGTTAGGCAGTCTAAGCCGGGCGCAGGTGGTGGACACAGAATAGGGCGGCTAGGGCCACTAATTTGAAGGGCATCATGTACCGACAACATTACAAAGCAAACATTATGTGTAATATAAAGACAATGTTTGGTGGTTTATGATACTATAGAATCAAGTGTTTATTGCATATATATAAAACTTTTATTTATTTATAGTAATACACATTTTCAATTATAATAACTGTTCGGTCTACCATGAGACTCGCGACCTCGTGACTGCTCTGACTGCTTGTGATGGCAACGAATCGTAAATTGTTTTTGTGTTTGTGGAAGAATTGGAATTAAATTTTACTATGGGGAAGGTTAGGAGGTACCCCTGTTCTACAAATAATTGTGATTCTGTTCATTCACGAGCAGAACGGGCGTACAAATGTTCTACTTTCCCCAAAAATTTGAACAGGAGGTTAGATAACGTATTTTGTTGCCAACCTGTAAACTAAAAGTTTGTGTTTCCGAAGTTGCCGGTGAATGATGCCCGTTTTTTAGCGGTTCGTTGGTTAATATGGCAGTGTCCACTCTTGAATACTTTACTTCCTCTATGGCCGGGCGCTGGGCTGTGATGAGTCGTAGATGTGTACTTGTGGAGATTGGTCGTACATTCAGTCGTGCAGGAGTAGTTGGAGAGTTCGTGCCGGGCGCTGACCCGTGGGCAGTTGCACAGAAACAATCATGATTTAATAGTCGTGCAGGGATGGCTCGAGAGGAAGGACGTGTGTCGGGCAGATGGGGGAGAAAGCCTCGAGTCCGTTGGCGTGACTAGGATGGACATAGACTTTGTTTTTTTTTTACTTATCACAGTGAATTATTGAGGTGATGGGTGTCACTGGGATAGAAACAATGGCTTGAATATTTATATGTACATTATTTTCTTCGTCAGAAATATCATGGTAGCTAAACGTCGCTCGAAAGGTTGATTGGATTTAAATGCAAAGTGCAATAACTGAACGGTACCATATGTTATGAAATGTAATTCACATGTGAAAATAAATGTAACTATTGACGAATCTTGAGTCTCTTACTTCTAGTTAAAACCTGACTGATGGGTGTATGAAAACTAATGTACAATAAACTAATCAAACTGAGCTATCCGGCGCACTTCACGTGAGATAACCTCAAAGGCCCGAACGGTGACATCACAAAGCAGCAGCGTCACATAATTGGCGCACGCGAACAGGGACAGTCCCAACACAGACATAGCCGCGTTACAGTAACAATAAATGTTTATCATGCGAAAAGACTGCTTTTTTTTATTTAATTGCTATAGGCCTCCTAGTTATTTTCTAGTGTAGTCATTGGCCTCCAGATATACAGTAATTAATTCCCATTACTTTTAATTGTTAATTGATAATATTAATGATTTAAAGCTGTAGTTAGTTTCAAATGTAACAATAAAGTTAAAAAGTTATCCAAATTTTAATGACAAATTTTAATTGTTAATCCCAACACTGTACATTCATCACATTCATGCTACATTAATATTATAATAACTTATTATTATTTTAGCTACCGTACTTTAAGTATTAGCTAACCTACTTTCCCTTTCTTTGAGCAATTGTCTCCTACCAAAGTGATCTGGGTTCGCGATTCCCAGCATGGTCGCTCCCCGAATTTTCACATGTGGGAATCGTGCTGGACGATGCTGCTGGTCAGCTGGTTTTCTTGGGGATCTCCCGTTTCCCCCACCTGTTCATTTAAGTGTTGCTCCATACATGTGTCAAACCCTCACCAGCGTTAAAGACCTAAATGTTAAATGCTGTCCTAAATTTCTTCACTTCACATTTTGTTAAAATTTAATTTCACCAAGTGTTGCATAGGACAGTTAAAAATAGCTCAAAATATACTAATCAACTACACTAGTTTCAACAAAAATTTGATTTTCCAAAGGACTACACAGTGATATTACAAATAGCACTTGTGTAAAAATTCCACTAACTCAACAACCCATAAACACAAACTTCATTTAGACAATGCTACAATCCTGCAGACTATATATCTAAATACCATAATACTGCATTAAACATGTAAGGGTCCTGGATACTCCATTAGTGGAAAGACGAAAAGAAAAAAAAAAGCTACAATTCTGTAGGTTGAATCTCTAAATAACATAACATAATGTTAAACATGTATACATATATTACACACACATGTATGGATATGCCATTAATGAAAAGAAAGAAAGAAACATGTTTTTTTTAAGTAAAACCAACAAGAAGACATGAGACTACATTATATTAGTAAATCCACTGTTTTCTTGTAAACCCTACTTTATGTAAAAGCAATATTACTCACTTGACAGTACAGGTATCTTATCCAAAACAGGACTCTCCTCAGATAGTAGAAGTGCATCCGTATCATTGAAGTTGTCCATAACATCCAGTGAGAGACCAGAATCCTGTGTTGCTACAACAGGAGAACCACCTGTTGCGTTCCAGACAATGGATTCTGCCAATGAACTGCTATCATTCTCCACATCAGTGTTGTAAATTCCTTGATGATTGGGTTGTTTCCGATTTTCCTTGTGGTCTCCGGAGGCCTCTGGTATCTCTCTCCTCCCACTGCTACTCACATAGCCCAAATATAACAATTCAAATTAATATTATTTTCGAAAGGGGTCTGTGTACTTGATTATTGCACAATTGCACATTATTTCAATGGGATAGGGACACTTTTTTTGCAACACTATTTAATGTGTCCTCAAAGCACTGGTCGATAAAAGACGAGGGTTGATGGATACAAAAACCACTCACAAGTCTAACAATAAACTATAGTCTGTCTCATATAAGAATTCCACTTTTTGACAGTTGTGTTTGCATTTATTTTGTGAGTTGTTTCCATGAAATAAGCAGTGTTTTCCTCTGCCACAAGTTACTGTTGCACAAACACACGTAGTTGGGTCTCAAACTGTGCAATTTATCAAAATTAAAAGTAATTTCCTGCAGGAATTGGTACACATGATAGCCTTCAAAACTGTCATAAAATGGAATTCTTTCGTGAGACAGACTATATGATCTAGGTTACAGACAACTGAATGATAGGGTCATCCATTAAGTCCAAAAGTTCCAGTGGGTTGACAAACATGGCATGCCAGTTTATAGACTTGCACAAAGAAGCACGTCATTCTCTCTTATTACTCTCCTTCCAAGCCTCTACCACACAAAACAGCTCCAAGTAGGCAGTGCCCTTAATGAACTAATGCAGTAGAACATTTTAACAGAGTCAGAAAGATACATACATATATATTTATTGCTTGTAACTTCATTTGCGTATGTTTAATTTAATGCTTCTTCGAGTCATGTAAAAGTTTTCTTAAGCAATTCGTAAAAAATTCTTATTTCAATTTTTCTATACCTTTACAAACCTACATTTTTCCAAAACATAAAAATTATTTAAAAAATAAATTTTATAAAAGTTTTTAGTAAAAATGTTTTGTGCTATAAATTGCATATAAGTAATAATATTAAAAGTAATAAACTACACTGAAACAAAAAAAAAATTTAATTCTAAATGGTGGAAAATGGTATTAGGGGTTATTAATGACCGTTTTAGAAACATTTTGAAAAAGAAAATTATTTTGCTAAATTAATTTTTTGGTTACCTCTTCTCTGACCCATTTTCCTTTCTGTCCCCCCCCCACTTCCCCACATCAGACCTTTTTTGTCAGAAACCTTTGCAGGCGCACACACCAAAGTTTCATCGCAATCATATAAATTGTATTGAAATGCATATGTTACAGACAAACAAACATCCATTTTATATAAATAAGAAGTCTTGTGTATGATTAAAAACCAAAACTGGAACGAACAAAATTACAAGTTTTACCGGGGGGGGGGGGGGGGAAATGCCGAAGGCCCTGAACATAATGACAGATTTTTATCAACTTATTCATATGAGAACATTTCCAGCGTAGCCAGTACATAACAAAAGATAAGTGGAAATTTAAAAACATTACCAAAGAATTTAAAAAGGAAAGTAGGCCTGAAAGTTATGTTAAAAATACAATTTAGTTGATATATTTCAGTTAAATTCTAACACATATCCCTCCGACTTTAGCAAGGCAAGGTAAACGGAATTGACGTATTGTTGACAGCTAGGTCATTACAGACAGTGTGACAACTTTACAGAGTGACAGGATATTTGAGAAAACTTGGCTATGGACTTTGTTAAGGAACCTCCCAGTATTCACCCAGAAAGATTGAGAAAAACCATGGGAAACTAAAATCAACCTGGATGACCAGACCCTTACAAAAGTGAGTCCAACTCAGGGGCGTCATTTCAGATTTTTCCAGGGGAGGGGGGGGCAAGATTTTGTTTTCTGACGACAGTGACGTTGTTACATCTTTTTTATTAATTAAGCATGTATAAATAAGATACTTTAATAGTAAAACTTCAGTTTTATGTCCTTAAGTTAGCATTAATTACATTTAAAAATACAAAAAATATATTTATACACAAAAATTTCAAATCCAGGAGGGGGGCATTTGCCCCCCCCCCCCCTGTAGCCACAAATGACGCCCCTGGTCCAACTTGTTAATATTGTGCCACCCTTCCTCAGAATTTATGCATAGTTTATTATATCTATATGATTTAGGTAAGTTGCAAGTCTTTTTTGTAACACTTACTTTATAGAAATATCATTACTTTTAATTTTTTATTTAAGTCGTTAACTACAAAAAGCTTTAAGGCCACTGGTTCACATTTATGCAGTTTTTGCAACTTTAATTTTTTAAATCCTTAAGGGAGCAGACATCTCGAAACCGTTACACAGAAAGTTTGGAAATTGTTTGTACTATGTAGATTTTTTTTTTTTTTCAAAAAAATTAAATTATATAAATTTGGCTAATTATTGACTTGATGAAATCTTCTTAAAGTCAATAATTAGTCAAAACTATAGAAACTTATAATTTGAAAAACTTATTTAATACAGACTTCAAATAATATAACTTACTTAAACAGCATAAATAGGGACCCCTGGCAGCTTCATGAAGTATAAATTAGAACAGTATCTATTGAGAATTTTGATAGCATACCTTTCAATTAAGAATGTGTCTGGCCATTTAAACTTTTTTCTTCTAGCCATCGTCTGACCATGTTTTGGGCTGCAAAAAATCAAGTAGTAAAGACACAAGATTTCGCAAGAATAAATATATTTTAACATTACTTAACACATATCTGTACTACAATATTCACTGTTTAAAAATAATATTTCAACAATAATACATACACACATGCATGCATTAACATCAATTTTATCCACTTATTGTCAAATAAAAAATGTCCAGACCACATTCCTCATAAAAGAGATGTGGCTGACAGAGTAAAATGTTTTTTTCTTCATACCGAGTTTTAAATGTAAAATGCAAGTATTTTTGCAATAAATATTATGAGAAGATAAACTAAGTTACAGTAAAATACAAAAACCAATATTTTCAACTTTCATGCATACTCAGAATGTCATATTTATGTTTTGACTTACATACGATGCAACAGTGGCAGAAATGATCTCCCATCCATGTGAGCTGGAGTTTCCACACCTGCAATGTCCAAGAACGTTGGAGCCAGGTCTAGGTTTATTACTATTTCATCAATCCTACAAAAACAAAACAAATATTTATATTATTATTTCCAATACAATTTACAGTTGTTTTAACCAGATTATTCTGAATGATTCAACCAAGCTCTTCTGCACATCTGTATACATGCTCATCCACTCATCACCACCTCATCAACCTATCATGTTATCTAATTACTGCTTCATTTGCTGATTAATCCATTATTTTTATTTATTTATTATTCATTGTATGGCACAGGCACATAATTTTATAATGACTGTATAATACAAGTCCTATACATGTATAAAAGACAAACTCTAATTGTTAGAGTTACGATACACATTCAATTCAGAGACGTAGTCTAACGTGACATCTGTTTTCTTCATAAAGTCAGAAAAGTTTTCTCTGTAGGCTGTACAATGGCACTTCGTAACTATGAGGCTGGCAGTTCGGATATCTGCTCCACAGTCACAGCTTGGCAACTGTCAAAGTACTACTGGTAGCCTACTGTTGGTACTACCAACCGAGAGGTGTGGAAATTGAGATGGTTGTGTTGATGGACAGGGAATGCCAGAGACAGGAGGATTGAAGAGTTTGTTGTGAATACGCTGTGCGACTGAAGCTGTTAAAATAAAGTATATAGTTAAAGATTAATTGTCATAGTTATAATTGTTACTATCATAACAACTGTGCCTTGCCCGGTTTATTTTTGTATACTTCTCAATAACTTAATTTATTGCAAATTTCTAATGATCCTTCTGTTGACCAGAAGTTCATCCTTACACCCTTCTACCTCATTACATTATAACTATTATTTTGATGATAAAATACTGTACACAGAAATTTATAAATATACTCGTCTTCAACCGGGTCAGCTCAGCACATTGGCTACTCACCAGGAACGAAATGTAGACATTTATAACTGATATACACGTCAAAAGTAATACACATGTTAAACATTTTCACTAACAGTAAAAGTTCAGTAACATATTAGAAAGTGTAATTTTCGAAAAATAATTTATGTAGTTGATTAGCAGACATCAAAAAGTATTCTCCAGCAGTCTCGCATAGTTTAATGTAGTAGCAATCTATGTGTATTTTAGACAACAGAACTATACTTTAAGTTTTGCCCTCATACAGTGCCAGCAAAAGCATATAATTCATTGAAAAAATAATATTTTTTGTTCGAATATTGTATCTATTTAAGAGGTAGTTTCTTACGTATAGGCCTACATAATTTGCTCAGAGAAATAATTTTTAAGTTTGTTGGTTTTTACCGGAACTCCAATGGTCTAAAATTTATGAAAATGACCTGTAACAAAATTTGATGGAGAAATACTTTGTATTATCACGAACACAGCACACAGAACATGTCAATGTATACATTTTAAGCACCAGTACCTGAAAATGCTCAGTTATTGAAAGTATTCTGAAGAAAATAAATATGGCCAAATGGTTACACAATAAAAACATTTTGCATTTGTAATAAATTGCACTATTTGCATTTTGTGTGTAATTTGTTTGCATTCATGGGGAATTATACCTACAATTCATTCAGTTGATTTATGTTTTAAGATTACCGCAAAAAACATATACTATCTGAACATGTTAAATTTTTTTTCAAACTGCTACACAAACTCCTGCTAAGTTCAGCCGTACTGAGTGAAGTGGCGCAACGGTAAAACATTGGCCTTACATTTGGAAAAATCTGGGTTTGATTCCTGGCTCAGACACCCAGATTTTTATTTTCCATGGTTTCCCACGAAATCACTCCAGGTGAATTTATTTATTTTTTTATTTATTTATTTATTAGCCTCCTATTGATTCTGGTGCAAACCAGAATGGGAGTTGTCAATAGTAATATATGTATATACTTACATATAAATGTATATACATATGAATACAAAGCAAAATTCTACAAGAAACATTTGCATACACATACATATATACACAGACACATCCTATCCCTATACACATACATATATTTGTACACATGTATACATTGTATCTGAACACCTAACAGGGTATATCTACGTAGGTATGTACTTATTCTATACACAAATACTTACACAAACAATGTAATTCCCATTTAGATTTATATTGTAGTTAGAAGATAGTGGCTGGGATGGTTCCTTAACAAAGGCCAGGATCAATTTTCTTCTTAGTTCCTATCCTTACTACAGTTGTACACTTAACTGTCTCTTTTAAGGCCTCGTTGTCCACGTGACATAAGAGCACAATAAAAAAAATTTTCACTCTGTTGTGAGTGGCTAGGAGTTAGGTTGGTACGAGTGAGTAAAAGAAGGACAAAGGAAGCAGTGTGTAAACATGGAGACATTGGAGTGACATTGTAGTGAATGGAGAGTGAATAAAGAGACGTAGAAAAACATAACATGGCGCAGTCGGTAACTAACAAATGTTTGGACAAAGTACAGTGAAGTAAATGGTTTGAGGCGGTAAGTAGTTGTTAGTTCTGAAATAAGTTTTACGTGTAAAACAAGAAACACCGAACATGGAGTCGTTCAAGCCGCCGTCGCCTTTGTGTCTGGAGGGTAATTTGTCCGAAAATTTTCGTAGATTCAAACAGTCGTTTGAAATATTTATGTTAGCAACAGGTTATGACTCGAAACCACCGCAGGTTAAAGTGGCCATGCTGTTGAATGTCATCGGCGATGATGCGGTGGAACTGTTGAATACGTTTGATTTGTCAGCTGAAGACAGAAAGGATTATGATAAAGTGCTGCAGACATTCACCGCCTATTGTGACTGTTACGTTTTATTGCACATTTACAATGTTTACATTACCACCGGACTAGCCTGTGGTGCTATCCGTTTTCCAACTGCCATTTTCCCAGTGCAGCCAACATGACCGACACCAATATCCCACATTCCTCCCCCACATAACATATGAAAGAGGATTGGCTATACAAAATTGACACTACAAACAGCATACAGTGACACTACAACTACATACATTGACATTAGAAACAACTTACAAAATGCATACGCTACAAACAGCACACAATATCACTGTTAACTTAACACTATACATCAATAACAGTTTTTTTTACTCTGTCTCTTTTTGGGTATCTATGACCTCTAACATTACTACTAGTGACACTACAAACACCTTACAAATAATTGACACTACAAACTACATACATTGACATTAGAAACAACTTACAAAATGCATACGCTACAAACAGCACAAAATATCACTGTTAACTTAACACTTGGGAATCTTTGAAGGTCTTTACCATGTTTTCCGCTTGACCGTTTGTTGCCGGGTGATATGGTGGGGAGAACGTGTGTCGTATTACGTTTTGATGACAGAAATTGCGGAACTCATCAGAGGCAAACTGAGTTCCGTTATCAGATACCAAGTGTTCAGGCAGGCCATACACTGCAAACCATCCACGCAATTTACTTATGACCGCTGC
>PNEQ01039584.1:0-18209 GCA_003012365.1 Medauroidea extradentata | reverse complement strand
ATCTCTCTTAGCACCTGTAGCCCTCACTATCACAGGAGCAATGGGCTCGCAGAGAAAGCTGTAGGAATTGGGAAAAAAATCCTGAAAAAAAGTACCTGTGAAGGTTCTGATTTCAGAGACCTTCTGAGGGAGCACAACAACACACCAATTACAGGAATGGCAGTGTCACCAGCGCAGATACTATTTAGTAGGTGTATCCATACAAAAGCACCAATTACAACAGCGAGACTACAGCCTGTAGTACAGGAGGGCATTTATGAGTCACTTAAAGCCAGACAAGACAAGGTCAAGCAGTTTCACGGCAGGTCAGCCACTAAATCTGAACGTCAGTACCAGGTGGGTGACAGGGTAGTCACCAAGACAGAACGAGATAAGACATGGGAGCCTGCTGTCATAGAGTCAAAGTGCAAGGAACCACGTTCCTACTGGGTACGACGAGACATAGAACAAGGAATCGTCAGACGCAGCACCAGGCACTTAAGACCATCCAAGACAAGAGGACTTACGGTACAGAATACTGTATCCGGTTATGATGAAACTGACAATGAGGCACACGAAAACATCCCAAACTGAACATTGCTGCCATCTGGACAAAACATTAGGGGAGAAGAGAATGAAAATGCTCGAAATCAGCCAACACCAACACTGCAGTCAGGACGAGACGTCAGGAACGAAGAGAAGTCAAGACGAGACATCAGGAATGAAGAGAGAGATGAAGTCAGTGAAGAAGACACTGAAGACTTCAAAGGGTTTGAAGACAGTGAGAGAGACCCAACTAAGACAGGAAGGAGCAAGGAAAATTCAAGAGCCAGTGAGAAAGAACAGTATGTCACTCGAAGTGGTCGGAGAGTGAAAGTTAAAGGATGGTATGAACCAACTTAACAAGGGGTTAGAGGGAAGTGCAACTGAAGGGGAAGGTGTTAGGATGCCACAGTTGGCACGAGTGACTGACAGTTCATGAGCGGATGTTAGAATATGTAGACGTGTTATTGTATGCTTGTTGTTTACCACAAGATGTTGAATAAACATATATATAATACCTAAATAGATTTCTTTACATAATATAGTTGTTCATTAATGGATAAAGATTTAGATACAATAGTATCTGCAACATTAAAAAAATAATCATTAAATTCATTTGCAATTTTGGCTTTATTTCTAGTAGTGATATTATCTACTTCAAGTTCCGCGATGTCATTACTTTTTACACATCTTGCCGTTTCAGTTTTAATAACATCCCATATTGTTTTGATTTTATTTGAGGAGTTACTGATAAGCTTACTGAAGTACAAGCTTTTTGCATTTACAATAACTTTACGTAATACCTTGCAGTACATTTTATAATTAGATATTACATTTGGAGGGCAAGATTGTTTGGATTTTAAATAAAGTAATTTTTTATTTCTGCAAGAGGTTGCAATACCTTTAGTAATCCAAGGATTTTGTGTATAGTGTTTTCCGTATTTAGTGCTTGTTTTTAAGGGACAACATGCCTCGAAATGGGTCAATACAATCTGTAAAAATAAATTATATTGGTTATTAGGATTTGTTTGAGCATTTAAAATATCCCATGTTTCTGCACTCAATGCTGATTTTAACTGAAGGAGTGTGTCGTCGTTAATTTGTCTATATTGAGTTTTTATAGATAGCGGTTTTATAAAATCCAAATGGTACTTAATATACAAAATTTGAGCATCGTGGTCCGAAAGTCCATTTACTATTGGAATGATGTTATGGAAATCTTTCTTGGACTTGTCTACAAAAGTGTTGTTGATTGCAGTTTGCGTTGAAGGAGTTATTCTAGTAGGAAAGTTTACAGTGGGGACCAAATTGTATGATTTCAAAATTTTATTTAATTGTTGTTTACGTGTACTTTCCAAAAGGTAGTTAACATTTATATCACCGCATAAGATAAAATGGATCTTAGACTTAAATAGATGAGACATAATTTTGTCAAGGTTAGCAATGAAACTATGAAAATTTCCAGATGGTGCTCTATATACTGTTAATATCACTATAATACTTTCATGTATATTAATCTGAATACCACAACATTCAATGTTTAGGTCTTCACAATATTGGGCAATGTCTATCTCGCTGAAGGCAAGAGAATCATTCACAAACATGCAAACACCACCCTTTTCAAAATTCTGTCTACAATAATATGATGCCAATTTAAAATTGTTTAAATGTATTTGTTGAATATGCTTAGGTTTGAGGTGGTGTTTACTCCCTGATAAATCCCAGTTTTTATGATGGTTGACCACCCTGCCTCTTACAATAAATTAAAACTGAAGCTCTTCAATTGCAGTGATTATAGAGTCCAAAATGTACATTGTAAGGAAATAATGTTTTTGCTCTGTAAAACCTACCCATCTGAAAACAAAAGTAATATTTTTACTTTAGTGTCCATGGACATAGTTATTTCTTTCAAGTGAAAGTACAAGATTGAATATATTTCTACAATTCCTTTTTCAGCCTGCTCTTCATTCCAAGCGTAAAATGTTGAATCTTTCTTTTGCAGATCTGTAATACAAAGGCTGCAGGAATTATTCCAACGTGTTGTAGGTCAAAACACATGCTTATTACTGAATCATCTCTATCTTGAAGAATGTATTTGTAAAATGCGTTTGCCCTTGGGTTATGTACCTTTTTATTCCATATAGTAAATTAACCGCATTGGTAGATTTTGAACTACAAATGTAAACTTGTTGTCCAATAACTATCACTACAAGTTTCATGTATAGCAAATAAATAATAACTTCCCACAAATAGGTAGTTTGCCAAGACAATGTTAAGAAACTGTAACAAAATACAAATACAGTTCCCTGCTTAAGAAGTAAATTAATTTTGTACCTTGCCTATTTAAAATGTATAATTTAACCCTTTCAAGAATTTTTCCTGGTTAATAAGCATTATTTTTTTTGTCCCATCACAAATGTCTTAAACAGTGATTTTACTGTATGAACTCTGACAGAATGAACATAAAAATTAAATTTATGCATGAAAAAAAAATTAAACTGTTAATTTAAATGACATGTTAATAATTAAAATTTTTTAAGTGATAGTATTTATGAATTTTTATGTTTTCTTTGGGAAGGAATATGATTCTGTTAGTAATTAGTTTCTTTTCTAGTAAATTGTTAGTGTAGTAATCAGAAACACTTTTTTTTAATATTATGCTGTTGCCATCACACTGGAGGTACTAACTAATTTAGTGAATTATTACAGAGAAACTAAGTGCATGTGCACCACCCTAGCTACTGACCCTACTATGGATGTTGTGCTAACATGAGTACTCAAGAATTTTGAATTTGTTGGCAAGAGTAAGGCAGCAACTGACTATAGCATTAAACAAACTGCATACTAATAAAACACACCACTACCTTTGCCCTCCCTTTAACTAGAGAGAACACCATTGAAACATTATTTACTGTAGGAAACTTTACACAGGCATACCTATGTTTGTATTGACCAATAACGCTACACAGACAATACATCTTATTGACAGCGACTTCATTGAAGACAGTGACACTCAACTTGAAAAAAATAAAGGAAATGAAAGGGGAATTAGATAAGGCTTTTGATTAACCATTCCAGCTTTCGCATTAAGCGGTCTTGGGAACCGACGGACAGCCGAAATCAGGATGGTCAAAGATTAGACTAGAACCCAGGTCTACCTGAACAGAGTCCCAATGTGTTACTGTCGTGCCACCTCAATTGATCTTAGTAGGCGACACACCTACAAACATTACAGGACATGTTGCAGACATCAGAACGAGCTGCCAATTTGACGTGCTAATTTGAATAAAGGTACAGTAAGTACATAATAGAAAGACATCTCTATGCTAAATATGTAAACACCAAGGGATCCGGCATTATGTCAAGTAAATTGGTCCAGTTTTTTAAAGGTTTTTTTAGTGTTGTGAAATAAATTTCAATTAAATATGTACTTACATTACGAAAAAACCAAGTTTCCTATAAAATATTCATAACCTTTCATTTATGTGTCTTAAATGAAATATTTTGCTACGTAAAATATTTCATGTGGAATTTTTCACAAGAACAGGAATGATGATAGATAATTTTTAATCCATACTCAACACTTAAAAATTAAGTAGAGATAACACTTTGAAATAGGCTCATTACTCTGAAAGTGATCTTAATTCTGTTCTGGTAATTATAAACATGGTATAGATAAAATAGTTGACAGTTTTACACCCAAATTTGTAAGCTTAGAAACTAGTTTATGTGGGGAAGAGGGGTGCACTTAATCACTCAAGTGTGAAAAACAAAATCACAAAACAGTAAAAAATAACAAAATTTGTTGAAAAAACATGAGAAGGTTTAAATTAATAAAACTCTGTATTATGTAGGAGCATTCGAAATAATGCAGATGAAATTGGTAATCAGGCCATTGAGGTAGGAAGCTTAAATAGCAGCATTAAAATAAAGTTGTTATTAATCAAAAGAAAATATTGGATAAAGCTCTTTGTTACAGTACAAAACCAGTAGGCATGTGCAAAGGTCTGTTTTTAAATGCGAAGCGAAGTCGAATCAAATCTTGAATCGTGCGAAGGAATGTCGAAGGAAAGTCGAAGTCGAAGAATTTAATTTTTTTCACATCAGGCAGCAAAGAAAAAAAAATGCATCACAAACAATTGGTAATGAAAAACATATTTAAATATACCGTAACTACTCACGCATCCTAGCAAATTTTTTTCTTATATTTTGGGTTTAAAACAGGGGGTGCATAAGATAAATGAGGATATTTTTAGTGAGGTTATAACCTCCATTACTCGAAATTATATTATGGAATACTTAAATGTCAACGTATCTGAACAAAACCAACTTTAATTTAATGTAACATGAACACCTGCCTACGAAACGTAACATTTTAGGCCTACTCCCTTCCAACCGATAGAAGTCATATTTACAACCACAAATTTCCACTTTGCACAAGAGGTTAATTCCTTTGTTCTGATTCTTCATTGTTCATTATTGCCGATGACAAAACTAAAATTACCGAAAATGGCAATTCTGATTTAAATGAATCTGCAGTCTTTACGGTTTAAGATTAAAGTCATAATAAATCGCCACCGTAATATAGAACTGGAAACGTAAAAAATAAAATTGTTGGCAACACCATAGATGAATAAGCAACATGGAGGCACCACGCTCCGTTAAGACTTTCTCATTTGTGATTGGGACCACTTTAATGCTGATTTTACTCTAAAGCTTGCAGTACTACTGGTATGCAGTTTTCTATGATTCTTAGTGCTGTGTTTACATAATATATATTCGTGGGAAAGCAGAAATTATAGTGGTATTGAGCTTTAAAAAAAAGTTTGATGCGTAAGGTATGTAAGGAAATATTTTTAATACGTCCGTTATTTAGAATATTCCGGTGTTTGGAAGTCTGGATAAATGGTACTTTACTGTACTTACTGATTTACTGGCTACAGATATTGTTTTCATTGCGCCAGCGTAGTTTTGTTGGGTTATTGTGACTCCGGCTTAAGTGAAATTGTGCCGCCGAATGTAGACTAAAGAAAATAAATAGTTCACCACTGTGCCATGAATTTGAGTTTTTAAGTGTAAGCTATAGAGAATAATACAATTACAAATAAACTGAAAATTACCTGCTCCACATAAATTATTTTGTCTGTTTTGATGCGAATTGTGGTTATCTTCGACCGACTTTCAACTCGAAGACTTTTGTTGGTCGAAGACAAAGTCGAAGGAACAAAAATCTTTGATTCAACTTAGACAATGCAAAGCTTCGCACACCCCTAAAAACCAGCAAGTGTTGTGGGTATGTTAAATAGAGTACGTGATAAAGAATAGCAGGGCAAGGTGTCAAATTAAAAAGTAACTAACCAACATATTACAAATTCACGTGTGGGAGGAGATGAAGATAAGATCAAGCTCAACAGTTTTACAACTTGTGTAAATATCACAAATAATATTTATTTGAATGCTTAAAAAAATTAATTACGGTATGCAGTTATACCATGAACAAATAAATAATGCATTTTCCAAACTATGGATCATTTATCTACAAAAGAGATTTTGGTTAATGTAACTAAATTTTCATATCAGAATTTGTGGTATTGAGAGTACAAAACCAAAAGGTACAAACTCTATTTGTGTTGAAAAAATTAAGATTTCCTTCTACAAACTGTTCTGTTGCTTTAGAATAATTATTTTCTAAATCATTGTAAAAACCACTGGCACAGCCTTAAGGACAACAACACTTGGCCCTCAAAATCAGACATATACGCAGATCATAATCCTTGTGGAAATGACAGGATGAAAGACAATCTATTCTTTTGAAGAAAAAAAATCTGTGCCTAAATTCTATAGAAATACAAGATATGGTCATGCAAATATGATGTAATGAAACAGCTGAAGTGTTCTGAGCGACACAAAGTCTACGTTTTTATGTTTCCTTTCACAGTGGGCAAATAATCACACAGTTAAGAAAACTATACTCATAGTACATATAAACAGTACTACATAATTATGACAATACTTATTCAAATGCAGTTACGTTATGCTATGCAAGTTAAGTCCCTAAGGCAAACCATAAGGGCTAAAAACTGGCTGTAACAAATTGTGCAAACCACTTTAATGATGCAGATTCATGTATTAAATAGAAGGTGTAAAAAAAACTTAACATAGATGATTTGTAGAAGCTAAGCAAACACCAAAATGTTATTAACATATGTAAACATTCTACTGTAGACTAATTCTTGAACTGACCTTTCAAAATAAATTATTGCAATTAACATTTTTTATTTAAATTGTTACACACTTATAAATTTGTCATTTCATAAATAAAAATTAAAACTTCTGTGGTAGGAAAAAATGATCCCGATAACCGACAGAAGGTATTATAGACCAAGTCTGTTAACAAGAATGTTGTGCAATCTTGAGACATAAGTCAAAAGTTAGTTCTGGGTTAGTTGCCCTTAATAACTAATTTATCACATAAAATCTGGGATTTTAACTGGCTTTCACAACTAACACACTGGTCACCCTTGCTTTACACTGACCTGAAAATGGATGGTAATTTGCTTATTTCCATCTTTCTTCCCTTCTTCTCATCCCACTTATCATCTTCAGCACTCATACACTTGTTCTGATTTGTGCTACCATCACTTTCGTCATCCCCTGGTTCACCACTGTCTTTGAAATCATCATCAGCTTTATTGTTACATTCCACATCTGGAAAACTTTCCAAGCTAGCTGCCTCAAGCTTGGCCTCAACTATTTCTTCAACATGTTTAGAATTGCAAGTGGAATTAGCATTGTGAAGTTTCGGCTTCACATTTCGTGGAATTTTTGCTTTTCGTTTCGCTGCCCCAACTAAAGCCTTTGGTGGACGTCCTCCTGGAATCAAAATCAGATTAAACTGATGAAAGAGAATAAATTCTCATTTATGTGAGAAAAAACTTTATAGATTTGGAAAACTTATTACTTATATTAACAAAAACTAAACACTATTGAAACAAAAAGGTATGCAAAATTTTAGTTTTTTGAAGAATATCTCAAAAAATTAAAGTAATAACTTATCATGAATTTGTATGTCTTAGTGCTCTAAATTTCACTTATAGTCACATTCACTAATAATTCGTGATCTCTCAATCCTGGACTTTTGTTTTACATGCTCTATCAAACTCCTCAAGACATCTCGATTTTTGCTAATGCATTTTACTAGTTATTTAAAATAACTTTAAAAGCTGATTTCATTACATTTAATTTTTTTTAACTTACGCAACAAACTTTTTTTCCTTACAATATTTCAAATCAACATCTTGTTTAGCAGTGTTAGTGGTCATCATATGTTCCACAAATTTCAATTCTCCATATAACATTAACTCTTATGTGGCAAAATATTAGACTCAAAACGAAGAGCAAAATTATTTTATTATTCAAACATGCATGGAAGGAAACTGTATAAGTTTGGTGTCAGACCTCTAGATAATTAATTAATGGCAATTAAATGTTGTGAAATAAACAATTTATAGATTAATGGTTTTTAAGTTGATCAGAATTTTTTACGCCTAAATTTGTGAACATTAGGGTCAGGCCCAACTTTAAATATTTGACTTTTTAATTTAAATTATATTTTATTTTCGTTTAAACTACCTCTGTAGTTAACTAAATTTTATTTGGTTTGTATAATGTGCAAGGTTGCTAAGGTTAAGTAGGGAGCGAAGACGAAGGTCGCAATCAGGCGCTCATTTAGATTTGCTTAGTGCTAAGCAGCAGTTTACCTTCTCAGGGGCATGGATGTCCTGGACATCATAACATATGCTAACCACAGCTCCCCAATTCAGTCTACCTCTGCCGAAACATATCATAAGCCAGTTGTCAACTTGATTCTTTTCTTAACCCATTTGCATCCAAACACCTTACGAACTAGAACAACCATGGAACCACAAACTTTTTTTTTGTTTAGCTTAATGGAAGCAGATTTTTAAAATTTTTAAAAGTAATTTTATTTTCAAATTAAATTTTCAAAATGGATTTCATGTACAGAAAAATTTTTTTATTTGGTTTGAGACTTTTTTTTACTTTTATTTTGTAATATATTATGTTTTTTAGATCCTGTTCCCACTTCCAGTCGATAACATCACCGTACCCAGTGTCCACTGCAAGGTTTTCGTCACCAGACTCTGAAGAACTGTCATTTGTATCATTAAGAAATATACGAGAATGGTTCGTTGAAACTAGCCTCTGTTATTATCACAGTCCATTTCATCTTCACTGTTTAAACAGTAAGAATTCAACACTTAAAAAAAAGCATCATTGCCACATCACCCCTACCACACACAAAAACATCACTCTTCTTATGTGGTGTCTATTTTACACTCAATAAAAACAACCAAGTTAAATTTTCTATAATTTTTTCTCAATCCTAACAACTACACAGCACTAATTATGCTCTAAACCATTGTTGCAAACAAAAGAAAAGTAATTTTTAATGTATGACTGTTCGTATTTGTATTTCAGTCCGTATATTTCACTATACTGTATTCCTATACATCATTACTATAGGCTAGAATTACAATAAATATTTCCGACAAAACATACTGTAGCTGTTTATATAATTTCATCTCTTATGCATGCAACTTTCCTGTAAATAAAAATTAGCAGACGAAACGCAAACAACATTCAGTGTTTAGAATGACAAGTGTCGCGCCAAGACAGTAAAACGTTCAAACTTACGATTCTCATTGCAGATGACAGACTTTCTCTGAAAGATGCGACAAAGAAAGTTGTGAAATACCTTGGAGATGTCAATAACATCAGTTTTCAAACACTAATAAACATATCTTCACTAAATGCTTCATACATTGTGCTGCCATCTCAAACATGGCAGTCGAACTATAGCCACACAGCCTGAAAATGTGGCAGTATTACAAAACATGCGATAAGATAGTTGTGGAAAACAAAAATAAGGGACACTACAAGCTGTTTTAATATGCCCAAACGAATGTAGCATCACTATATGCTTCATAAATGGCACTGCGAGTTCCTTCAAGTCAAACTAGCGATCTTGCGTACCAGTACGCTTATGGTGTTATCTGCCAAATATGTGGGCATGTTCTGATACATTTGTGGATACAAATGGGAAAATAATATTAACGACATGACCAAGAATTCATAATGCAAATTTTCTTTAAACTACAGTGAAGTCCGGTAACTTGCTCAATGTTAGCTATCCCGTAATTTATACTAAATTACATTTTGTAAGGAAGGTTGTAGGATAATTAACATATTTTTTGACACATCACCTTTATTGTTTTATTAAACTACAAAATATTCAAAATTTTTACTATAGTTGACAGTGATTTTAAGTTGTCTTCCTTTGTGGTACATCATTATGGCAAATTTAATTATGCATCTAAAAGTTTCCAAGATCCCCAGTATTATATTTTCTAATTTATTTTAGTCTCCCTTTACTCAATGCCATGTGGGATACATACTACTGCTGTTTCACAGTCAAGTGTTACATATATAGGACAGCATATTTGTTTTTACTCCACACTCCAATAATGGTGGAGAGGATTCTAAAGCTTCAGTTAACACTACAGAACCCACATATAATAGGAACAAAATTTCAAGCTACAGCTAAAAGTAGCATGCCTGAACTATATTATTTATTTTTTATGATTATATTAATGGAAATGTATGTTTGTGAAAATACACTGCTTGTGTACAGATGAATTATGGTGCATATTAAACAAATATGTATATCTAGATTTAAGAGATGACACACAATTAATATCAAAATCATGAAAATGACTGTATGATTTGGAGAATAGTTGCCAGTAATAACACTACTTTCCAGTGTACACAAACTTGAGCTACCTTGATAATATTACTAAGCATTAATGATACATAATAAAGATTGGCACTATAGTTATTTACATTTCACTGCAGTTCCAGTTCTTATTACCACGTAATAACTGCTATCCCTAACTGTTACAGTAATCACTGATATGTGTCTATTGTCAATTGCTAATGGAGTACCCACGAGTAACTACTTCACGTGGCAGCTAGCTATTCATTGCGACAGCCTTGGAGGAGGATTCGCCAGTAAAGTAAGCAGTATTGCCACCCATGCTTTTACTGTGTTTTATATTACAATCCAATAGGTAGGTGCACTAAACAGCTGCACATAGGATATTTGCATTTTTACAACAAATGTCAGGTAACTAAGTTATTTTTATCTACTTTTTTTATTGAGCAAAATGAGGCAAATCCCAACAGAGAAGAAACCTGGACGAACACTCGTGACATTATCTACTCGAGCGCTGGCCACAGCTATTCACTGTCGGCATCTTAAGTTGTTAACGTTACTTGTATGAACTAAGTACTTTAGCAAGGACAGTGCTATTTACTTCTGCAGAACTGTCGATAAAGGAAACCGAAATGGATTTAAATTAATTTTTTTTTCTATGACATCAACTTTTCGGTATACATCTAAGGCTATCCGGACATGTCAAAAAAAAATTTAATTCGTGGAGTAGTTGTCATAGTCGTCACTCGCCACTGATTCAACTGCCGCTGCAAATAAAAGGCGACTGCCTGGGACAGAGGCGGTTCCAATAATTTGTCAAATAATTTGTTGTCTGAACGACTACAAAAGCGTGCGTCACATAAATAGTGCCAACCGGAACAGGGACCGTTCCACTCATCTACCTGGTCAACAACAGACGCGCCACAACAACACGGGAAACAAACCTAAATAATTACCAGTTTTCACTGGTGGCTTCAGTACATTAAACAACTGTAATATTTTTACAAACAATATAGACATATGTCATTAAGACTTATGTAAGTGTTTGAAAACATGTTTTTATTCCTTTCATATAAGACAGTGTGATGTTGCAGTAAAATTAAAAGATTTAAATTGTGTGAAAGAAAATAGTTACGAATGATGCCCACATTCTGAATTTCATATGTTACGATACCTAGCGATTTACCGCTTCAGATGTTTTAATTTATAGGTCATGCACAAGAGAAAACAGCTGATTTTCAGAAGGCATGGTAGGAACACAAAACAAAATAAATACAAAAAGGGGCTGGAAAGAAGACGACAAGATACCTCACCTCCAGCCAGCAGCTGTGGCAGTCACTCGCTGCTCCATGTGCGAACACACACAGGCCACACTTGAAATTCACCACATTAACTGTTCAGAAACTTGTTCATTACCATTCCCTCCGTACCTAAGTTTCCTGAAAGAACATTGCTTTCTCCATGCACATAGAGCCTGACATTGGTGTTCCCTCTGCTCATATTTGACTGACCCAACAAAGCATAGCAACATCTAAATGTCTGTGTGTTGAAGTTTTCAAAGGCTTATGTTTCTATGGGCCCGCACCACTAGCACATATTTTAGCAAAATCAAGGGAGTTTTTCTTTGTTGTGTTTTATGTGAAAAACAGATTGTACACCAATACTGTAATCATTAGTAAGCTTTGCCACCACCTCTCCTTTATCTAATCTGGCTATTAAGGGTTTTCAAGTGGTATAAAATCATAATTTTATACTCTCATGAAATTTGTTAGTTTTGTAGGCGGTACTTGTAAATATAGTTTCCTCTTACGAAACAATTTTAGCTCACATAGTTTTCTTATAACGGTGCGTCAAAGTTTGAATGTTATGCTGCCATGCAAATAGTTAAAATCAACTGACTTACTCAAATGAAATAATTCGGAGTGAAATAACATGCCATGGACCACATAACCTAATATTTATAAACCCAAAACATAATATTTCGAATCCTTAAAAAAAATTTTAAAGTATAGGAAAAATGTTGCTGAACTTCCAATAACTCTCACAAAATTTTAAAAAAAATTAATTAATTTGAATTAATTAATTTTTTGGTTAGTGGGCATGCAAAAATTGTGTCAGTTTTACTTAAATCCATCACAGTATATTTTAAAACAGTATTCCACTTTATAACGTAGCTATTCATTGCTACTTGGATGTTAATAATTCCAATATAAAATATCTGGTAAGTTCCGTCTAGTTAAATGTTGGTAGTTGGGAGAGCAAACTGTGATGCAACGCAGCAGACCGACCTCACTTCAATTTTTCTCCCTCTTTGCCACGCGAGCCAGGCAGACACAAGCCACATAAACATTTCAGTGTGGTGTTTGTGAATGGGGCAGTAACACTTGGTCATAATGGCACCTAAACTGAAATGTGTATCATTAAGTGTTGCATAAAAGTTAAAATTGATTGAAATGATAGAGTCTATGGTTAGTTTCTGCAATGAATGCAGGTTTGCAAAAACTGTCCCAGATATTAAAATAAGGTTAGCGTCATTGCTTTGCAATGCAATTTAGAAAAAAAACCAGGGCTTTGTCTAGGGGAAAGATGGCAGCAAAACGGAATGTGCGCCCCGGGCCTCACTTTTTGGATGAAAGCTACAAAAGAAGTTATAATTTAAAATGAACTGGCTTTTCTCAAGTTCACATTGAATTTTGATGGTTGCTGTGGAATTAATTTTAAGTGTAAAGTGCACGTAAAGACGTCTTTGACATCCAGGATTGCAGAGGTCAGAGCTATGACCGCATTGCCAACATGTCAAGAAAGTATGAGAGCCTGCAAGCACACATTATCACTGTACATAAACAACAGGGGGAAAGGCTCACATTTATGTTATCTCTGGCCTCACATTCTACTACAGTGGCTCTGGAAAAAACTATTTGTGCTAAAAAAATGTTTGAAATTGCCAAATGACACAGACCTGGAGGAGGCTGTAAACAGATGGTACATTCAGCAGAGATAAAGTGGGGTTATGGTGCAAGGGCAACTTAAAAATTGACTAAGCACATTTAATTACGAAAATTTCTGTTACATTATTTTGACACTTTGTCCGATACGTAAGAATAGGGAAAATTCCTAGAAAATTTTTTTAATGTTTACCTCATTTTTTCGAATTATTTCGGCACTAAATGCAGCCAGGAAAAGCAATAGCTACCTGAACATTGTAATTTTCGAATTATTCGGCTTTAAAAATGCCATATTTTCAAACGCCGCCACAAACATTGAAAACGCGTTCTTATTGGCTAACACATTTATGACGTAGACTTACTTGTTTAGGTTAGCCACCGCACGCCAGGCACTATTGTGTGTAATGGAATTTTTCAACGACTTACTAAACTAATAAAATGTAGCGAACCTGGTTACGTAAAAGTTAATTCTGGGAATTCGCCCGTTGTTTAGGCATGCGTGGTTATAGATTTGGTAGCCAACAACGAAGATTTATTTCACTTGAGTTGATTTTAAACGAGTGAAGACAGCGATGTATTAGTAGGCCAATCTCTCACTCGCACATTGAGACGTTTTAGTTATAGGTTTGAGTTTAAGTAAATACAGTGAACCCTCGATAACTCGGACTAAAAGGGGGGAGAAGCTGTCCGAGTTACGATTTGTCCGTGTTATCGAGGGGTGTCCGGGGAGGCGGGGTAATCAGTCATTAATCACAAGAAATGCGAAGAAATTAAAACGCTATTATTTCTACAAGCAAAAGAGGCTGCAATAAACTCTGGTTTGTACGTAACTATCGTATCAAGTTACGGGAGGGCCACCATGCAGTGGGAAAATTAACGTAACGTGGAGGACTATAAAAGAATGTCAAACAAAGTGGGCAATCAGATCTTTATTTATTTTTTATGCTGCTACTTCTGACTGATCATTTTTTTTATATCTGTGTTAAAAGCTGAAGCTGGTACCTGGCACCCTTCTAGTTTTCGTCTGGCTGGCGACAGCCAATGTGCCTGCACATGTGAGAGAGATAAGAAATGATCGTTGGAGATAAGCTAGGGAGGTTGCGAGCGGAAGTAGTCAAGGTCAACCGGTACAGTCTCGTGCATTACAAATGCCGCACGTGACCACACGCATCTCACACAAGATGTTTACATTGAAAAATACCTTACGCCCGTATGTTACAGCGTAGGGGCAGCAGCCAACTGCTAGCCTGATAGTTACTTTACCCTCCTTCAAAGTTACAAAGGTATAAAAAATAATAATTTTCCTCGTATACACGAATAAAAACGGTACTGTAATTAACAATCCTTCTGGGTCACTGTACATTATGTGAACATGTTTTAACACTGCTAATTTTAAAATTTAATTTTATGTATGTAAATTGCATCATTTACAGCTGTATTCTTACACAAATTGCCATATTATAAAGCAATAAAATTGCAATCATGTTCTACAGAGTTACCGTATTTACTCGCGTAATCGCCGCATATTTTTGACCAAATTTTAGGCCCAAAAAATGAGGTGCGGCCATTATAAGGGGTTTTCAAAAAAATACATTCTAAATTTTTTTTTGGTGTAGAATATAACAAATGTACATTTTTTTCTATGTTTACTCGTTCATAACGTGAACATTTCTTCTAAAATAAAGAAAAAGATTTTGTCGGTGTATAGTAAAATGGAAAAATTAGGACTACAAAATCTTGTTAATCCATTCACGTGCGTCACTCAATGAAAATGGTTTAAAATTATCCCCCATAAGACGTTTACAATTTACAGCGGTTCGTTACATGTGCGCTATTATTCCCCGTGAAGTAGTTTATAAACAAATCAGATTCACGCTTAAAACGTTACAACTCTGCAGACGCCGTTACGTTATCAACAGAGCATCATCAACCAGCGAGCGTGACTCATCGTGTCCGGCTTGGGCATGGATGTTGTGTTGTTCTTTCACCACCCACATCGGCTCTTGAAAACATTGTTGTTAAAGGGGCGTAAAACCTTCTCACCAATTTTTCTACATCGCAATGTGAAGCAATGATTTTTAATTTTTCTTTTTAATGTCCGGGACAATTTGTTTTGCAGCCCAGAATTCATTGCACATACCAGAACAAAATAATTTTCCGTTTATGTGTCATTATAACCCGTAGTTACCGTCATTTCACAAGCACCACACTGAAATGTTTGTTTACGACACACGTGCGTGCCTGGCTCGCTGGGCGAAGAGGGAGGAAAGATAAAGAAGTGAGAGGTCGGCCTAGGGATGGGGAAAATATACTGTCGCAGCTATTTTGTCGCTGCGACAAGGCATGTCGCTTGTCGCTTCTGCGACCGTGTCTGAAAGTCGCAGGGCCGGGCCGAAACAGCGACAAGCTGGTTCCGCATCATCGATACTTCGATACGTACGATAGCTTGTGTCACCATCTGTTTCCCTCTTCCCGTACCATAAGTTCCTGCAGATTAGAATCTTGCTGTGCGTTTACATTAAAACGTCATTGAATTTCAGAACGAAAATATTTATATATGGATTTATTTTACGTACTGCTACGACATACGTCACTGGATGAGAACGAAGGGTTAACTGCATAATTTGTTGTGCGTTGGAAGAATGATATAGAATTTTATTTCAATGAAATATTTTGTGATATGTATAAACGTTAATATTTAAGTTATAGAAATTTCTCAAAATATTTGTATTGCTTTTGGCATCTTAAATCCAATAAAATCAACCAACAGTCGGCTAAGAATTTCATCGTAGTATTCTGTACGAGCCTGACACACTGGGCCGCGCCCGTAATAGCTGCGACATGCGACAAGCTTTCCCACGTTGCTCAGTCCTCCCCGAAGAGCGACACACTGTCGCTGCTAGGCGTATATGCGACAGCCACTTGAACAGCTACATCGCTCCATGCCGCGACTCAAGGTCACGACGCAGCTGTAGCTTGTCACTGCACGATGTTTGCCGGAACAAGCGATCAGTCGGTCGCTCACACGGCCTAGCCGCGACAACGTAGCAGTTACAAGTTGATGCGTCGTGAGTCGCGGCAGGGAACGATGGAGCTGGTCAAGTGGCGTGTGCGACACGCGACAGTGCGTCGCTCTTCGCGGAGTAACTGCACGTCATGCGACATAGAAGCTGTCGCTGATAGAGACGACACGCGAAACAATATGTTCTGGTTAATTTGAAGGAAGCATCGCTTTTGAAACGTGATTAATTTATATGAGTTTGCCCTTTTTGTTCACGAACATTTTAAAAAGTTATTAAGTTTTATGTTCGCGAACAAAAAAGGCAAACTAATATAAATTAATCACGTTTCAAAAGCGTTGCTTCCTTCGAAATTACCAGAACATATTGTTTCGCGTGTGTATAACGATTTGCAGAACATAAATTTCAAAAATAAGGTATACATTTTATGACTGTGACTTTATTCTATTGGTTCTAGCATATAATGTTTACGATTGTAATTCATTTTAGAAAAAATTACACAATTTAAAATTGTAAAATCAGTATATCATCATAATTATTCACTACGCTTCTTCTTTACGTAATGAGTAATCTTAGCTTTCGTCGACGAAGGTATTAAAAAAAAAGTTTGTTACCGATTTTCAACAGCGACAAAGTCGCAGCTATTTGGAACTGCGACTTTCGTGTCGCTGTCGCAGTTTGTCGCAGCGACAGAATTTTGTCGCTACTCCCATCTCTAGGTCGGCCTGCTGCGTTGCATCTTTACTCGCGCGTCGCGCGTCTCGCTAACAACATTTTATCTCACGGAACTTGCCAGATATTTACTGTGGGATTATTAAAGGCTAAGTCGCGATAGACGACTTCGTTATAAAGTTTGATACTGTTCTAAACTATAATGTGATGAATTTAAATCCAGCAGAAACGATTTTTATGCCTTTTAACCAAAAATTATTAATTAAAAATTATTAAATTTTTTAAAAATTCTGTCCGAGTTATCCGAAGTCCGGGACATCGAGGTCCGAGTTATCGAGGGTTCACTGTATAATTTAAATTCTAGAGAGATAATAACTTACTATGAATTCAGTTTAATGCTTCAGATCCGATATATTATCATAAGTTTAGGTTTGAAAGGTCAGACGAACGAAGTTCACTTGCGTACAAAAAGTGAACCTATCGAGCTTATGTTTGGAATGCGTTTAACCAAGCCTGGCACTGGCTATGATCGACATTCTAGTTGCACGAATTGGTAAAATAACATGGCAGATCAATTATTTTATTACAAGTAACATCTTTTCTCTCAGTAATGTTTACGTTTCTCGTGAACGGCAAGTTCCGCAAGACCCCGCCTACCCCTCGAATTATCGGCCAATCACGGGTGTTTGAACTCGCCTATTGGCTAATGACGTAGCCACAGTCAGTGGAACAGCCAAAACACTACAGCTGTAGAGATTCCGTCACAACCTGCACGCTATTGACTGCAATTTATAACTTAAAATAACTTATTTATTTCCTGCTAACCGTGTCATGTTGTACATAATACAGCATTACATACGTATACTGTATTTTTGTCGTTGATAGCTGTTAGGTCTCTTCTTGAAGCTTAAACCATGCAGTCCGCCTTGATTTATCAGACGTCGCTAAAGTTAAGATTTTATTCCGAGTAGATTGAATTTTATTGCTGCGAAACGAACTATTATCCACATTTATACCCTTCAAAGTTCAAGCTATACTCGATTTTACCGCATAAACTGCCTTATTTAACACAATTACACGACTTAAACGTAAGTTGCTGTCGTTTGTGTGTTACGTACATTTAAATGTACAGTATCGTGACGTCACGGGGAATTCAACATGGCCGTTCACGTTTTTGCCGCGCAAAACAGACTGCTCATTTCATTTAAGTTTTTCCGGAGTTACACAGACGCAATGAAAGAAAGTATGGTACCGTTG
>PNEQ01039583.1:0-18208 GCA_003012365.1 Medauroidea extradentata | reverse complement strand
TCGCATCAGTGTCTAAAATGAACTGTCCATCACTACTAGGATAACCTAGGACAGGAGGTGAAACCAAAATTTCCTTTAATTTTCTGAATGAGGATTCACAATCGGGGGTCCAGAAAAATGTTCTTTTAGTCTCAGTCAATTCATGTAATGGCTTTGCTATTGTGGCGAATCCATGCACAAAACGCCGATAGTAAGCACACAGCCCAAGGAAACTCCTTACTTGAGTCCGGTCAGTTGGATGTGGCCAGTATCTAATTGCTTTCGTCTTCTCTGGATCTGTTTCTATTCCTTCAGCCGACACTACATGTCCCAAAAATTTCACTTTCCTTTGGAACAAATTACACTTTTTGGGAAATAGCTTCAAATTAGCTGCTGTTATCCTCTGGAGCACTGAATCAAGATGTGTCAGGTGTTCATCAAATGTCTTCCCTGTAACCACAATGTCATCTAAATAAACCTGACCAAAGGTAGTACTCTTTCCATAAGTCGTTCAAATGTTGCTGGAGCATTGCACAGTCCAAAATGCATGACCTTGAATTGCCAGGTTCCTTTCCCTTGTACAGAAAAGGCAGTCTTCTCTCTATCTTTCGGGGCCACTTCACATTGCCAGTAACTGCTTTTCATGTCCGAGGTTGAGAACCACTGGGATCCAGCCAGGCTATGCAGTGTGTCATCTGTCCGAGGAAGTGGGTAGGAGTCTTTCCTGGTCATATCATTCAGCCGCCGGTAATCTATACAAAATCTTGTTGAGCCATCTTTCTTCTTGACCAACACAACTGGAGATGACCAGGGGCTGTTCGATTGCTCTATCACATTCAGATCCTTCATTTCCTTCAGAATGTCATCAACTACCTCGTGTGAAGCAAGCGGTAGACGTCTAGGGGATTGCTTGATAGGTCTGGCATCTCCTGTATTAATATGGTGACATGCAACAGATGTCCTCCCAAGATCATGTGAACCACATGAAAAAGCATTTTGATTCTTTATTAAGAGTTCTGCAACAGCATTCTCTTGTCTCCAGTCCAGGTTTTCCTTTGTCCTCTTCAGGAGTTATGTAAGTGGTTCGGGCAGAGTATGCTTCACAATGTCCTCCCTTAAGACCTTAGACTCAGTGTTGTTTATCTGGGAAACCTGCTTACACAAGCCAATCGTTGCCCCCTCCTCAAGACGAATTGCCTTGTCAGTCAAGTTCATCATTCTAACAGGGAAATTATTTGATCTTGATGAAACCAAAGTCCTGGCTACAAGTACTCCATCGGGGAGGTTACTCCCTCTTCCCATAGGCTCGATTAATCCTAGGCGCCTTACAAACTGTCCTATGCAGTGCCCTGGTATCACAATTTCGCTAGAAGCGGGCAACACAGTGACCTGAAAACAAACTACTGGGCAGCTGACTGATGATGTTAATTCTGGTCTTGGTATCAGTACCAACTTGATTTAACCTACCTTCAAGTCCCCCAGTCGAGTATCGATGCAGCATCCTAGTTTACGCAGAACATCTAGTCCCAGTAAACATGCATCTGCAATATCCGCTATGTAGACTTCATGTTCTAACTCTAGTATACCCAATTTTAGTTGCACACACTTCTTCCCTTTCACTGGTGTTGTCTCACCAGTTACAGTGGTTAACATGCACACCCCAAAACTTTGATCATGTGATTGCTGGGAGAAAGGCCTAATGATGTCTGGCCTGACGACAGTAATGGTCGCCCCTGTATCTACAACCATCTGACAGTGTACATCACCCAGGCTGCCCTCTACCAGCAATGCATCAACTTCCTGTTTCACCGAATGTACTCGAAGGAATTGTGGGGCCTTACCTCCAGCAATCACCGATCTTCGCCCCTCAAGACCGGTGTTTACATGTTTCCCGAATTTTGAACTAATTGGTTGGTCTCATCTGGTTCCGGGTCTTGGTTTCTTGGCTGATACTGCCGACACTGAGCTGTCAGGTGTCCAGGTCGTCCACACTCCCAGCACTCTGACCGCTTTCCTGGTTGAGGGTGGTGTTCCAAAGCACCAACTCTGCTGGAAATGACGCTAATTGCTGTCTTAATTTCCTTCAGGGTATTCTCGAAGCTGTTCCCCTCTTCTCGCTTGTTACTTTCGCTGCTCGCACCACACGCCGATTCGCTGGCACCTGGGTTGCTGACTCGACTTCCAGTGCACGGGCTCGAGTATCTTGCATGGTACGAGGTGCTGCCAGGCGTACTGCTTGTCGCACCTCCAAGTCTGCAATGGCATCAACAAAGAACCCAATGGCAAGCACATCTCGCGCCTCTTCTGGTCACCCCTCAAGTGACAGATGGGCTAATCTCACAATGTCTTGCCAAAGTTCCTGAAGTGACTCCCCAGGTCGCTGGCTACTGCTTCGAAGTTGGGCATGGTGGGCATGGCGTAAATAGCGGTCCCCGAAGCACAGCTCCAGGGCAGAGACTAAAGTAGAATACTCCAGGCAATGTCGTTCAGGCAGAGACTGGAGTATACTGAGTGCAGGGCCCCTCAACACTGCTGCCAGGTAGTAGGCACGCTGCTCTTCTGTCCAACCATTCAGGGTTGCAACAATCTCATATTGGTGTTGATATTCACGCGATGGGGTTTGACCATCATAAGGGGCAAGCTTGATTGTAACCTCCTTTCCAGCCCCAGGCATGGCAACCTCAGCTGTATTCATGTTCTGTGGTAATCCTACCGCCGATCCTGCAAACGCAGAGCACCTCCCATCGTTACCCTGATGTCTCAGCTCTGGCTTCGTCGAGTCGCTATCCCGACACACCGATGGCTGACCACCTGCCTGTCGCTGTAGAAATTTCTCCCATTCCGTTCTTAAGACACTCGCCTCTTTCTGCAGGTCGTCTTTCACACTTCCGATTTTCTTTTCCACATTTTAATTAACACTGTCAATTCTGTGGTCCATCAATTCACTGACATTGTCAATTTTTAGGTCCACCATTTGAGAAACACTATCAATTTTCTTGTTCATGTACTCTATTTTCGTATGCACTAGTTCACTTATTCCCTCTATCTTATTGTCTACATTCTCATTAACACTGTCTATTTTCCTATCGACATTCTCATTAACACTGTCAATTTTCCTATCAACACTGTCTATTTTCTTGTCCACATTTTCGTTAACACTGTCAATTTTCTTGTCTACATTTTCCTTTGCACTGTTTTTTTTCTTGTCTACATTCTCATTAACACCCTCAATTTTTGTATTAACACCACTTATTTGGTTAGCTATTTGGCTACTCAGTCCCTCTATTAGTGCTCGCAAACCCTCTAACTCACTTGCCATTTTTCTTGTTAACATTAACTTATAACCTAAAATTCCTTACCTAATAAAAATTAACAAGTATGATTTTATATCTAACCATCTACACTTAATTTTAACACAATTTAAAACACTTAATTAAATTTTAAATAATATCCTCCATCCCACTTCTGACACCAGTGTTACAAGTTGCGAGCTAGGTACGTTTGGGGATGGAGGTTTTGACAAAATAAAGAAAATTAAGCTAACCTAGTTTATTTACAACCGTATATACAACAAAAATATATGTCTATAAAGATGTATCACAAATAAATGGCAAACAGAAGAAATAACTAATATTTACATAAAAGAAAAAAAAACATCCACATAAGTTCTCTGTATATGGAAAGGTTACTGGTCACTCACAATGGTGGACCCAATGAAATAATACCGAAGAATCTATCTGGCCTACAAACATCTTCTTCCTACTACTTGCTGCGGTCCTACTCGCTGGACGCCCTTGAACAGTCGTCGCAATCCAATACTTGTCACTATCACTTGAGATCACACTAGGCACCTGCCAGCAAAAACTCTCTCTCTCCTGCTGCAGCTTCCCCTTATATACACCACCCTTCTTCTTCTCGAATTATCTCGGCGGGTCTCAGTTCTCCAACCTCCTGGAAAGATGTCGCTTCAATGTCAAGCACCACCCCGAGAGATAAAGAGGGAACAGGATCATTCTAGGTCACGATATTTTCCCTCGGTTACCCGATACTGGGTGCAGGTGGTTATCATGGAGTAATACAATCCATGCGGCACCCGAGGAGGTCTTTTAGCGCTGCCGCCACTGTATTGTATTTCACCGCCCTGCCCGACAGCCACGGCGCCGAGGAGTGAGTGGGAAGGGGGTGTCCTAGCTCCGCCACCACCGTATCGTACTACACCGCCTAGCCAGACAGTCGCGGCTCGCAACAATATTCTAAATTAGAAATTAATAATGAAGCTTTCTAATTTTTAAAGGTCTTGTGACACGTCTTTTGTATTTTTGTAAATAGACGAAGGTATAAAAATTATCCTACTTGAGTTTGAAATTGTTAACCGAAATATGCATTATCGTAAATAAACGTCGCTTTTATGATTTATGAGTTCCACAAAAAAATATTTTAGATAACAATTGAGTGTGTGTTTAGTGAGGACGGGATACTAATGATTATTGTAAATGATAGTTCTTCGACAGTTTAGGCTATTTTTCATTTCATGATACGATTTTCATTTAGAACATTTTCATGAGCTACGTCTCCAACCTGTGATTAAATAGGCAATACGTATGTAATGTATTCCGAGACTCTGGCTAGTTTCTAAGTATATTAAACCAAGCCGCATATTATTAGAGCAATCATGATTACTTCCGTGTATATGTATGTGTGCCCGAGAAACATACGTGCGTTACAAAAACGCAACTTCTTATTGTCATGTATTTGAATAACAAAACACATAACATAGGCATGTCAGTTGTTCGAACAGTCGCTAGGAGAACCAACATTCACTTTGAAATTCTGAATAAAGAATAATCACACGAGAGAAACACTTAGGTTTTAACGGACGTACAACATACATTCTAACACACAATAGGCGTAAGAGCACACACAACAGTAGTTTATAACAGACACACAACAGACTTTATAATGGACATAGACCTAGAAGAGAATCACACTTGTTGGAAACATGGTGCGGGCAGTAGCACAGAAGAACAATATGGTGCAGAGATATGTGCGTTACAAGCATCTGGTATGATAGTAAAACATACATTCACTATATTTATGCGTTACTTGTTTCTGATAAAATTTTGTAAGATTTCACAACACGAGTCAGTTAAATGTTTACTTAAGAACTCTAGTACTGCTATAGCGTTACGCACGGAATGTGGAACCTACTATCGATGTCGATATGACTCTGGATCAAACTATGTCACAGCTTGAGCGAGTAATTAGGCCTGCATTACTACAACAACTCTTGAGAAATGTGCAAATATTATTTGCACCAAAAACGAGGAAAGAAGTACCATTACATCTGATGCATACTAGTTGTAGTTTTAGTTGTGATTGCATACAAAAGGATAGTTGCACGTCAGAGTGAGGCGTGAATGTAGCTCATCATGATAATGCATCAGCCAAGTGCTATGACATGAATATGTCGTACAGCTGACCTGTACAAAGATGTTTGGTCCCGGGAGCATGCGAGTCCTGAAAGGAGAATTCTCCTGTCAGTCTTGATCTTGGAGTGTTGGTACTGTTCCCACAGGAACTGCCACTTGGAGTCTCCACCATGCTCCACTGCCGTACAGTATACCAACCCGCGCAGCTCTGAAGTAATCCTGCATGCACATCACAGCATACATTTACAACACCTGCCACTACACTCTCATTACATTACATCACACTTGGTTACAATGAAATGCATGCAGTCAGATATTTCAAAACATACATACACTACATGTTTCACTACACTCTAACTACATTACGTCACACTTTATTACAGTGCAATGCATGCAGTCAGACATTTCACAACAAACATAAACTACAAAATCCACTACACTCTCACTACATTACATCACACTTTATTACAGTGCAATGCATGCAGTCAGATATTTCGCAACATACACTACACAGTCCACTACTCTCTCACTACATTACATCACACTTTGTTACAGTGCAATGCAAGCAGTCAGACATTTCAAAACATACATACACTACATGTTTCACTACACTATAACTACATTACATCACACTTTGTTACAGTGCAATGCATGCAGTCAGATATTTCACAACATACCTACACTACATGTTTCACTACACTCTCACTACATTACATCACAATTTATTACAGTGCAATGCAAGCAGTCAGACATTTCAAAACCTACAAACACATTATATAATGTTGTGAAAGAGTAAATGTAGCTGTTTATATAGGTCGTGAAATGTCTGATTGTATGCTTTGCACTGTAATAAAGTAGTTATATTGTTGTGGCACTCGTAGTGTATATATGTTGTGAAATGTCTGACAACATGCATCGCACTGTAATAAAGCATGTTGACTTGTAGTGATATTGTAGTGGAAGGTGTAGTGTGTAAAATATTATTTATCTGAAAAATTACCCACACGTCTTACCCGGACAAGCTCCAATGACACACTAGTTCATCCAACTACTTTTATGTGCATATATAAAATCAACTCACTTCCTCCCTCTTTTCTCTTCCCCACTGCTATCCTACCCAGCAAGTATTTTAGTTGGCTGTTAGTCACGTGATGAATTTCCCCCTTCACCCTTCCCCATTCTTTACTCTTTTCTTGTCTCTCGTCTAAACAACGTTACCTTTGTTGTTGTCTCTGATCCAGCATTACACTAATGTCTTCTCAAAGCGGCTAGACGACACCAAGATTGAGGCTACACATTCAGCCTCAATAACTAAATCAATCGATATTTCTTAGTAAAAAATAATTATTAAACATTATTTTAAAACTTTATTTTTAAACTATAATTAGATATAACTCAAACCCAGCGTCCATATTAGATCTATCCAACTGATTCTTAATATAACCAATCAATTTACAAATTTTAAAATTCTAAAATAAATACACTTAATAACATTTAATTTTTATTATAATTACACTGATGTTATACCTTACAGACCAGGGGTCTCCAAACTTATTGACGAGAGCGAAATTTGATTCCAGGATAATGGCCGTGGGCGAGCTATACATATAGTTAAGTAAAAATTTAAATCACATATTGTCACGACGCTAATTTTCGGGCATTAATTTTTTTTTGTTTTTTTTTCTTCTCATCCATACTCGAAATAGGTGGTAAAGTTATTTTGGTTTGTAACTTTAAAGAGTATTCAGTTCTTGGGAAGTCATTGCTTTACATTTAAGATCGTGGAAGTCTAGAGTGTTCTCTGACAGTCTCTCATGAGTTTTTTTAGTTCACTGTTCCTGGTAGCCTGCAGAGTTTGTTGCCACTGCAGTGCTAGTGGATTCCATTGCGGACAGTGTCCTGGTAGTGTGTGTAGGCCGATGGCCTTGTGTTAGGTTGTAGGTAGGTGGGGGTGTGTGGTGATGGATGTCGTGTGCTGTGGGTCCTTCTGGTACCTTCGGCATGCGGCGGCCTTCCGGGGGCACTGGACGCCTCTGTCAACACTCCCCCGCTCCCCTGTCCCACATTACCAGCTGTTGGTAGGGCCGACGCACGGGCTAGAAGTGCACTACAGCACATTTCTGTCGTTCCGCTCTCGGACACTCACCCCGCCCGTGACGTCATACGTCGCTGACGAGAATTCCCTGTGGGACAGAGAGGGTAGATGAAGCGCCGATCTGGAATGGTCGCTGCAGAATTCCAGGAAGGTAAATCATGGAACGTTCTCGACGGCGCAACCAGTAGTTATAAATACCTGCTGGCCATGTTTTGGCGATCTTCTTCTTTTGTAGCTTTTTTGTAGAGCTTTTTCGTTTATGGACTTCTTTGGGACTTCTTCTTTTGTAGGAATTTTCGTGGACTTCTTTCGTGTCGATTTTTTTTTGGAAGAACTTATCGAGCATGGCGATGCCCCGATGGGCGAGGCGTAAGCCTAAGGGCTCGGACTGTCAGATGGTAGGAGTTTAAGTGAAGTTTAGTTAGTTTTTTTTGTTTTACTATTATTTTTAGTTTCGGGCAGTCGTTTGTTTATTACGGGATAAGAAGACTTCGTAGCCCTGAGATGGATGAGACTTCGCTGGACAGGAACATCAAAATGATAAGTATTCCTTCTTGTTATTATTTTTAATTGTTATTAATTCCCCTTTTAGCTTTCGAGTTTAGTATTGGTTATAATAGTCGTGGATACGTTTTCGCGTGTATTTGTTGTTGGCCAGTACAATCACCGTTTATTAAATGTTTCAGAGTAATATAATGACCTTAAGTTGGTAATAACAGAAACCATTTATTTTGTATAATTTAAAGCAATATATTTTTAATAACGTAATTTCTGTTCATCACTAATAATAATATATATATTTATAAATTCGAGCTTTGAAATCTTTTTTTCAAGTAGTACAATTTTATTTTAATTAATGTAATCTTTATTTTTGTAACGATTTATTTTAATATTTTGTAATAAACTCAAATTATTTGAATGCATTCTTTTATTTCAAGTAGTCGAACAGTAGTCCCCTTAACATTAATTGATAGCTTCTTATTGCAGATCATGTATCTTGATTTAAATATTTTATTTATTAATGATTATGGGTAACAAGCACATGTGCGATCCAAGATAGGAGACGCGACCCGTATTGGGACGTTAGTCTATGTTAAATCTTAAGTACCCCTCGCATTAGATAGTTTGCCAAGCGGAAATTATTATTATTTTGTTTCAGTTATTTGTTGTGCTCTACCATACAATACTTTATGTAGCTAGGCTACAAGGTGGAAATTCTGTCCTTAAAAGTGTTTGTTTTTATTTTACTTAAGGAGCTACGTACCGTATGTGTTTATTTCCCCAGTGAGGTTTTAATAATTGCAGAGTTTATCTTATCTTTATTGCTTATCGTTATGGTTCAGTCAAATGCTTGTTTTATTTACTTGTGATGTTTATTTGCTTTCCACCTCGTAGGCTTGCATTGCTAATACTCAGTCTCGCTAGTAAATTATAATTCATTCATGTATTAAGAAGTTTAGCTTAAATTTTAATAACGCTTTATTTTACGTTGCTAAATGTGTCATCTGAAATACTGCAATAAAAATCTACTAAGTTATCCTTTTTTTAAATTTGTCCTTCACTACGTTGCTGGACTGTATGAATCACATCCAGTTGTAGTTGTAGTTGAAGTGTATAAGTTTCAATGCTGCAATTGAAGGGGTTTTGTCTGATCCAGGGTAATCTAGGTAAGAAATGGAGTTTTAAACTGTGTATTCAAATCTCTTTTGGTTTTAACAGTAAATTCCGAACGAAAAGGCGTGTCCGTTTCGTAACATAAAATTTCACAACACTTGAAATGGGCAAAGCAGCTCTTTGGTCAGTTGCGACTGAAATAGAGGAGTTTTTGTCGGAATGCCTTTATGTGTCCACATATGTCTGATATGAGCGCATTTTCTCCCTGTAGCTTCAGATTTAAGCAATTCACGTGTTTCATAAAATCTGCCAGAAAAGATAACTTCTACAGCCACTCGCTGTTGGTTAACCCAGATAAAGTCCTAATCTTTTCATTCAGAAAAATACTGATTGTACTCCTAAATTAAAAAAAAAAAAACAGTGAAAGAACTTTTCTACAAGAAAGCCAGCGTACGGCTCTATGGTAAGAAAAATGTGCAGATACCTTTATTTCCTCCAGAAATACACAAAATTTATGCGAATTAATGAAGTTCACTGTAGTTACAACATGTTCAGTAAGACACGCAATGTCCAGGTATTTGCCGCACAATTCTTCTTCGTGAATAACGCAGTGCAACATTATCAGTGCTTGAAGACTTCCAGTCTCCATCGCTTCACTAACTTGACCGACAAGCTTAATTTGGTTACACCCCTTTTTTTCCCGCCATCGGTTTTGATGTAATTCAGTTGTTTCCTCTGCAGTTTGTACTTTAAAATAGTTTTTTCCTCTTCTACAAAAATGTCGGCGCCTGTCGTAGTTCCATGCATGCTGCACACAGAAAAAAACTTCTCGGCAACTTCAAAATTCGCGCCAATACTACGAATAAATGGCAATAGCTGAGAAGTGTCCGCAACATCAGTTCACTCATCACATGCAAGAGAAAAAAAATGTCCTATACATTTTCAGTTTGCTGAAGGACAATATTTTACCAATGCCCTTTGTTCTACGAGCAACTGTACTTGCGGAAAGACTAACAGACTTGAATATATCTATTTTATGAGTACAAAACTCTTCTACTGCTTCAATCACGCATGTTTTAACTAGCTCACCACCGGCAAGTGGCTTCCCCTGCTTGACTAATATAAGTGCCACTTGAAAACTAGCTTTCGTTGCGGCTTCACTCTCTTTGTTTATTTTTTTATTTATAACTGTTGCAACAATAAGCGACGTTTCAACGAGTCTAGTTTATCTGACCGAATTTCCCCCACAAATTAGAGTACTCGCCTAAATGTTCTGTTTCGTATTGTCTCCGTAAGTTATACTTCTTGAGTATTGCCATAGTTTCATTGCATGTAACGTTCAATCCTTTGTCACTCGATTGTGTAAAAAAATAGTCCACACCCCACTGTTCCTTGAACACGCGACTTTTAGAGTCCATTTTCCTTTTGCAAAGCTTGCTGGCCGTTTTTTAATAATACGTCTGTTTAATCGGAAGACAAACTTTGTCACTACCGTGAAAAACCAATTAATGTTGCCTACTGTTATTTAGTGTTTGTACAGGGAAGCAGCTAGAATAATCAAGCTCAAGGCTTCACTAGTTCAGTAGACTACTGCCACCTTCACTCACAAGACGTTACTAATTTCTCTTACGTAGTACCTTCGTTCACCGCTAGATTACAGTAGCTATACGTACGGCACACTAAATGTTTATACAGATTCGGAGGTGTTTCGACATTTACTTCCATTTGTACCACCTTATGATTGTAAAATTATCTTAATTGGTTACAAAAATTATATGATATTTGCGAATTATGTCTGAAACTATAATCGTGTTCGCAGGCTGCATTTGGACCGTCGCTCATAATTAGGTGACTTCTGCTAAATACCACTACTACCCACTAAGCATACCCTCCTTCTAACTTAGTCAAATTCCTTCGATTTCCGACAAACATTTTCCATAAATCAAAAAAATTTATTTAGTAAAATATTGTTAATACTTACATGTAAGACTTTTTGACTACTCAAAAAAAAAAAACATGTTGCACAGCATCACATTCACCAAGGAACTGACCTGTCTTTCATTATCCATACTGAATTTACACACCTATCCCATCATTCCATCCCACAGCCCCACTACCCCCCCCCCTTTTCATTCACCGGAAACCCTCAACCCTCTCACCCCTTTTCCTTCACCACATACACCTCTACCCCATTCCTACTTTTCAATCACCACAACCCATTAATCCCCTCCCCCCTTTCAATCACCACAAACCCTCTACCATCTCCCCCTTTACAATCTACACAACCCCTCACCCCCCTCCCCCTTTACAATATTCCCAACCTCTCTACCCCCTCCCAACCTTTAAATCACAACAACCCCTCTACCCCTTCCTCGTCATTCAATCACACCAATCCTTCTACCCCCTCCCCACCTTTCAATCACCAAAACACCTCTACCCCCTCTCCACCTTTCAATTACCACAACCCTTCTACACCCTCTCCACCTTCAATTACCACAAGCCCTCTTCCCTCCCTCCACCTTTCAATTACCACAAGCCCTCTACCCCCTCCCCACCGGCAGGTCATCCCTGACTCACCGATGTTCCTGCCAGAGCCTGTCCGATCTGAAAATCACATACCTCTACCCTGCATTATACATTACTTATATGCAGATATGACTTTCTCTCTACATAGTCACCAGTTACATATATATGAGAGCTCACAGCAATGGGAAATGCATCAACAAATCTCACATTGTTGGCCAGCTTCCATACCAAATCAGATTTTTCAGTTTCATACATAACTATTTCATATCCTGTCTCTGCGTTTTCTCTCAACTGTGGTAAAACATATTCATAACTTCGAAATATTATCTTCATTCCTTCACTAAAAATACTTAAATCGATTTTTTTCTTTTAACACTCAAGATAAATGAAAATCATATTTACCAGACATTTAATTTTAATTACATATTACATATCTACAATTTATGAGGAACAAACACTGGACTGTTGAGGATATAGTCTGTCATAATTTTAAAATCATCGCAGTCATGTGCTTATATTGCCCGATTAGCCATCAAAAACCATGCTTAGTTGCACTCATCAACTCCATGCCGTGACAATGCAAATGTGAATACAAAGTCCTCATAATAGCAGTGGCAAATATGTTTCGTTAACGCAGATGTTGTCAGCTTCGTCAAGGAAGTCCCATGCGTGGTCGAAGTCGTCATGATGGTAGTGGTCGCCATCGCTTGTGAAGATGTCACCATCTGAGGTAACGCTATCGCAATGCTAGACGAGGAAGTTGTTCAAAATAAGCGTACATCTCATCAAAACTTATTCACTGCTATAGTCTACATTTTACTCGACTGCTACCATCCAATCAATTATAGAAAAAACTTTCACACAATGTTTACATTTTTATTTCCGAAGTAAGCGAATACATTGTTCGTAGTTGTGGGAAAGTTACGTCACCTAGAGTCCAACCAGAACGTACCACAACTATCTCTTATTCTTCCAGTTTCATCAGTGATACATAGAGGTACGTTCGTTGTCTTCTTACGGTACCGGTGTAGTGTAATCATACTCCAACCAGCTATTTCATGGCTCGATGATTTTCTAACTCTTCTGTAGGTTGCTGAACTATTTTTTTTCATATTCTTAATAAATGTACATAAGTCTTTCGACGTACCTTGTGAGTTGATTGCAACGTGTGTTTTCAGACAACCTCGGAAAGCTGACTCCTTCAGTACGAATTCACTTTTCATTAGGGGTATCTCTACATGCACAGCTGTAGACTTTGTAGCTTCACACTTTTTAACATGTTCGTCGTAAGCATCTCTACAGTTTTTTTTCTTGATTAAGAGACGTATTAAAACACTTCATATTTGTAACATCCTAGTGTTAATAAGCCAGAGCGACCTTATTCGCACATGTTTTTCATCTCTCATATCGCCTAGCACGATAACATATACTAAACGTCATGTCGCAGAATCGACACAGGTATCTTGACATCAACAAAAATTTTCCGGGCTGATCACAAACCAAACAAAAGTTTTTGATGGCTTCATCATTAGTGTGTCATTCGTAGTAAGTTCAATTTCATCACAAGTTCCTCCTGTCGTCGAATGTTGTTGATTTTCAGGGAGAATATCGCATATATTGTGATGAATATTTAAATTGTCAATACGAGAATACTGTCTGGCTACAGCACTTGTCACGACAATATGCTGCATGACTTGAGTTTGTTTTTTATTTACTTATTCCATGCCTCCTTGCATCGTAAGAGTAGTATTTTCTGCGACAAGGGGACAGGGTATATGAACCTAGGATATGAGGATGACGTCATGACCACCATTTTGAATGACACCATTACCACAATCTTGGATAAAGTCACGGTCATCATCTTGGTAGATGTCAGTCACAAAAATTCCCAAAATTTCTAAAATGTGAAAATAAGTTCAATACATTTTCATCAAATTAAAATAAATTAAAAAAAATATCCACCATTATGTTGCTGGCTGCCATCTTGTATGCGATACCTGCTATTAATTGTTGTACTTAAATGTAAGCAACTTTCTTGAAGAGGTTTTCTCTGAGTCTTCCGAAATATTTTCGAATTCGCTTACCTACCGAACCCCTCATACTACATAATAAATAAATTAAGAGGTTTTCTGCGAATCTCCCAAAAAGTTTTCTATTTTGCATTCCAACCAAACCAAAATATAATGAAAAAAATTAAGTAAAATTTATTTCAAATAATTTACTAAATCATACCTAGACCAGCTTCCTTAGTGCCCACACCCCACGCTTATAACTTAACCTTACATTATCATAGCTATACTCGATCTAGTTGGCACAAGGCACCTAGTTAACAATTTAAAGTATTTTTGTAAAAACTAATTATATTAAAAAGTGTAAAATTCAATTTGGCCAGCCGAGCTGACACTTTCTCCTACCATACTTTAAATGCAAACATTAAGTCACTGGCAGACACCTCCCCACTCTTTCTATCTCAAACCTTTTGGTCTTCCCCTTCTTCCCAAGTCAACACATGCATGGTGATAACGTGGTCATCATGTGCTCATCATGTGACACTCCTCCCTGATAAATAAATCACCATACCATAACGTAATCATGTACCACTTCCCCATCCTCGCTGAGTCAACTCATACATGTGTCGCAGTATGGTGTAATACTAACCTTGGTAGTTACCCCTTCTTCCCTCGTCACTTGAGCCACGACATTCCTGAGGCATGTTGTCAGAATGGTGCTACTATATAGCATATTCTGTAAGTGACATTCAGCATATGTCTCGCAAAAACACTTTCCCCAACTACACTTCCGTCCTTCCCCCTATCAACGAGTCAGCGCATTCCTAAGGCATGATGTCAGAATTTGCACGTCTAGCATCTGAAGGCATCTAGCATGGAGTGTATGAAAATATATAACTTTGCGACTTTGTATCTCAAAATTAGGCAAATACGTGCACAGAACTGAAAAGCACACACACACCTTTAAATTTGTTTTAAATTCTAAAAAGTAGCATGGTATTCACATAACATTTTATTTTCTGATACAACCACACATAAGCATTGACACAAGGGGGACCTCAGGAAAAAAAAACAGATGTAATTTAGTGTAATAAACGTTTTTATTTACAATAATCTTTTACATTCAAGTAAAACCTATATATCAAAATGTATCTTTCGGTAACCCACAAGTCATCATGTTTCGTGTGTTTAAACAACCGCACAAGAAAATGTTTGTTTATACATTTCAATATCTTCTCTACCAAATAGAAACTAGGAAACTTCGTAGGCTGTATTTCCTTATTGTAGGAACCTCCAGGGATAGATTGACAACGTGCATCTTCTAAATAATACACACGGGGATATAAATATCTTATGTGAACTACTCTGTATAGTTCAGCAGACCAGTTGTGACGATAGGTCCTGTGAGAAACACCACGCTGTTTGGAGATTCGTACCAGTTCATCAATATTCGCTCTAGGATTACGAGGATCAATCAATTTTTTTGTTAAAGTACACAAAACGATGAAATAAATCGTTCGTAACATCGTGAGGTTTCATATACATAGTTGAATGAACTGTAGCATTTTATTTACAAACAAGTCTCGGTAGTAACTCAAGTCACTTACAGATTCCATTAGCATTGATTTGCTTCCAGTTAAATGGAAACATTCGAAGATGCTTATCTTAATTCCCGAGTAATTCGAATAGTGATTTATAACATACAGTTCCATAAGTTTACGGAAAGTAGAGTTAAAATATTACTGTCCGTCGTCCGTATGAAGATTCCTAGGTAATAGTCAGAGAGTATAAATGTCAACCATTGCCTTTGCAATTTCTCCGACAAACTTGTTTTTGACAGGATGGCTCCGGCTTGCTACGAAAATGTGTCGATGACTAAAAACGTAGCGAATCCCATTATTTACACGGACAAATGTCTTGCACTTTTATTAGATCGCATTGAAAAATATCGTCAAGGCCTTTAATAACACACTTCCTCCTAGGATAGTTTATTCTACCTGATTTATGAATTTCAATTAAAACTCTTTATATCATAATGTTTCAATATAACTAACCTCGGTCAATTACATAATTATGAGAATTATCCCGTTGGTGTGTGACCAGTTGCCTACCGCCTGCGAAGTCAGGAGAATTCTCAGTAGTAGTGTAGTATAGCCGATTCTATTGCAGGAGCATAGGAGCCGGATACCGGATCTGTTCAGCACGTGTCTCGTAATTATTTGTGTACGGTCTACCCACCATCTTGGTTAATGTCCGTTGTCTTCATACCTAGCTACCCTCATTGGCTCCACCTTCTATCATGTTTTTTTTTTAATTAGTTTTATTGTTGTCCTCTATAGGGCTGCCAGTAGTTACTGATTGTCTCCTAGATGGCGTTGATTATTAAGACTTTGGTTCTGAGTCTTTCCACCAGAAGAGCTAGTAGCTATACCAGTCGTATTGGTTCTAGTGTCGTCTGCTAGATAGCATTGATGTTGTATGTACTACTGGTTTAGTCCGTCTCCATTTCCAAGTATCACTGTTAGGAGCACTACCCCGCCTAACCTAAACTAACTTAACCTGACCTGTCCTTCTAACAAGTCACATTTCTAGCTTTGTCTCAGTTCTTCCTTTAAGCAAACACTTATTTTCCTTTGTATGTCTGTCTTGTACCATAGTACACTGCTAGGAATTGTTCTAGTATGTTGCATTCTCGTAAGGCATTGAATATGTTCCACTCATGTAGGTCTTAGAATATTTTTTTTCTGTAAGGTGTTTATAAGTAGTGTAGGGTAGTATTATTTTACCTCTAGTAATAAATGTCTTCTTCTAATTCTTGTAATACGTTATTCTTGCATTGCTTTGTCAGGGCTTGGTAGAATTTAAGTTACGGCTAGGCCATTTATTTAATATGTTTTAATGCTGAAATCATAACTTAACCTGACATATCTTGACTTCCTACCATGTTACATATCTAACCTTATCTCCGTCTATTTCTTTAACTTAATACTTTTTTCCTTTGCTTGTATGACCAATAGTATTTTTTTAACCAGTTTTATAAATTTTAAGTTTTTTTATCATGTTTTAGCTTTTACACATGCTTGACTAAGAGATAGTTTTTTTTCTCTTTTTTGCTTTAATTTATTAACATTTATGGTGTTACTTTCGTATATGTAAGTTTCACCTTGAAATGCATGATAATATTTTTTTTATTGCTTATGCTTAGAAGGAATGGTCAATTTGTTTTGTGCTCAACTTTTTATACGTTATATTTCTGTTCTTTAAATATTTTCCCTTTCGTATAAGAGTTCTACGTATGTTATCCTTTTTTCTCTCCCTCCCACCCTCTCTCCCTCCCTCTCTCTATTATTCTCTCTCTCCCTCTCTCTCTTGTGCTCTCTTATTCTCTCGTGTTCTCTCCCTCTCTCTCTCCCTCTCCTTCCCTCTAGGATATTGCATGTTGGTTTTTCTGTGTTAGACCTTTAAAGACTGTTTTTCATTTTACATATTTGGTTTGAGTCATTTTCTTCTGTGTTGAAATTTGGTATAAGATTTCTAGTATCGCACAGAAACTTTGCGTACTTTGGTTTAAGTATTTTCTTGTCTGTAAGTAATTGTATATGTTTTTATTTAATGTTTTGTCTGTATCTAGATCTTGGAAATACTGTTTATGTTAAACTTCCATTGTAATATTTTCCATTGTAAAATTTAGACCATCCAGTATTTTACTCTATTTTATGTGACCAAAAATTTTAATTAAATAAAACGCGATTAGTTGTGTTTGGCCTATGGTTCTTCAGTTATATGGTTTAATTTATACTACTACACACCGACCTTATGTTGGAATTAGAAAACATCCATACCATTGTATTAGAATCTGGAGTATTTTGTACCAGTCAACATATATTTATGTAGCATTTTGTAATCTAACCATGCACTAACTCTACCTTTTTCTGACACTTATAATAATGAACTCATTAATCTTGCTTTTGGGAAACATGTTTTCCAATAAAATACAACAAAATATATTTTTTAAGAATTTTGTTGAGTTAATTTATTATTTTGTATACATTTCTATTCAAAATAATTCTCGAGCTGTTGTGAGACATCATGTCTAACTGATAACTGTACTCAGCAATGCGGTGGTGTCCTTGATTCGCAGTGTAGTCATGGAGAGTCTTGTAATTTCTGCAGTGGTCTTCTAGTAGCTGCTAGTAGTCTACCACACCTCTCTTCATTGCAGTCCTCCGGCAGTATGGATGTTGCAATTCAGCTTATTGTGCAGGCTTTTTCGGTGTAGCCAGGATGCAGGAGACTGTCGGGAGAGAAAAAGTTTCATCACTTTAATAACGTTCCGTACATTTGTTAGGGAAATAGAATGATACAGTGACAAATATAATATAAATAGTATAATGAACATGACTTACCTTCAGTTAGAGTATCCATGTGGTAGAGTGTTTACTCCATCTTCGCAAACACATCGCTTGTCGTCTAGCCAAATAAGCGCCAGTTTGTTGCTACACTCGGAATATAGTTGCTTTTTTCGTGATCTTATACTATGTTCAGTTACTCGCATA
>PNEQ01039582.1:0-24331 GCA_003012365.1 Medauroidea extradentata | reverse complement strand
TGTGCCAAGCTCTCTCATAAGAAAACATATTTTCTCTCTAACATATTATTAACCTTAGTTGAACTGAACACTTCGTTTTCATGTACAATGTCGCAGAAAATAAGTTGGCGATATTCAAAATAAAATACAAGTCTACGTGTATTTTTATGCACTGGTGCTAATTTCATAAATTATTATTCTTAAATGATTTTGTTAGTGATATGTCAGTAGTTACGTTATATCTTTAATGAAAGTTGCTTAAGTCAGATCATTACTTCAAAGAAATCAGATTAAGAGTAAGTACATAAAGACCGATTTAACATTTGCGGACAATTAGCAAGTTCGATTAATTCTTTCGCGTTGGAAATGAACAGGATAAGAAAATATTGTGATTATATTTACAATTTCCAAAAAAAGGCAAGTTTTTTAAATGAAACATTAGATTAGCTTCATTGTGTTTATTTTAATGTCTTTGTATATTTGTTTGGTGAAATCAAACGGTTGTAATTAGTATAGAGATGTACCATGACATATGTAAGCAAAATAATTGTAACGTTGTGTTTTTTTTTTATTTTCAATAATTTTTGTAGGAGTTGCTAAACTGTTCAAACCTACTATCTGAACTACGTACAACATTCTTTACACCTAATGTGCTCTGATTTGTATAACTCCGAAACGTATTTTCACTGTATGGGATATAAACATTTTATTATGTATATCATTCAACAATCTGCGAACGAATGGTTTCAAGAATGGTCTGAATATGTCATTGGTAAAAATCAGATATAATTTTGAAGTAAAAGTTCCCTCCCTCTATTTTACTCTAAACCGATCAGAACGCATATTGCCACTGGTTTAGCACACACAAATATTTTTCTCGTTTGCAATAGAGTTAACAAACGTTGTACAAATATATTTGCAGTGATTTCCTCATTGGCCATGAATTAAGATGAAAGATATAATTTTATATGCTACCAAAATGATGCACCTATATTAATAATTTCTACTTAAAAATAATGAGTTCAACTCATACAGCTCTTTATTACTTAACCTATATTTTGTGTTACAGGAAAATTTTGATGATTTTTAGTAGTTATGATTAATTTATAAAAAAATTCGGTAATTATGCATTGGTCACTTGGAAATAAGAACTTTAGAGACCTAGAACAGACGGGAAAAATAATCTCGATACCTTCCATAGTAACACAGTAAAGGCACGATGTCATCAGAAGACGGGAAACATTTGTTTTTTGGTTGGAAGTTACAGTTTTTCGTTAATTTGGCGAAGTGTGAAATGTCAACAAGCCAGTATGAATAGTAGTGTAGAGGCTGTCGCTAGGTTTCATTAGAGTCAATTCAACAACAGCGCATGCACGTACATAACTTACTGCTCTACAAACCTATGTGTGTCCGCGGAAAATATGGGAACTACAGTTGTCTCCCTCTCTGTCACACAAGCTTGTCACTGGTACTTCGGAAATGGTAACGTTATGAGTCTTATGTAATTATAAGTACATATTAATGAAGGTAATTTCTATTTAGTTTCGCTCAAATGCTTTGAATTTTTGCTTTTATCAAACAATTTCCCTCGTCAATGACCTGCGCACTAGGCCGGAACTTGTGTATCCTATGTTAAATAGGTCATTAAATTCAACTGCAAAATTTAAATTATGTAATTGGCTATTGTTTTCAGGTACAGACCTGCTTAGAAAATTGCGTTTTACCCCAAAATTTCCTTGAAATTCACGGGCCTCTCACTAGGCGTAACTTACCAACCAGTAGGAATATAGAAAAGCTATTTCCACCATTGTATTTAGTGTCTCTGAATGTCTGCTTGAAGAAAGTGTAAAAGCTCAGATTTCAAAAGGTTCCTAAGACTGATATAAAATACCCCCTCTACAAACAACAGCCCAACAAGAAGCCTAGAGGGCTAAAGAAAAGAGACCTGTGAGATGTGAAAAATGAATATACTGTTAACCGCATATTAATACTTGTCTTTTGTGCTACTTTTATACACTTATTATTTTTAAAATACATGTTATTCTTTAAAACACGTGTAATGTTTGAAAATATGAATAGTTTTTTTATTGCAGGATTGTACGTACTCATGATTGAAACTAAACATTATAAAAATAAAACAAACGAAAGAAAACTACGCTATTGCACCTACATACAAATTCGCTGATACTGAGGCTGTACTCTGAATGATTGGGGTTGTGTCCTAAAGTGCTTACCTTAATGCACTCCAGACTGTTATGAAAAATTTGATATTTTTAATTGCGAAAGTAACAACTTCATACAAGGACGGCAGTGTATTTTCTGTTTCTGGAATTGGGATCTGCCTGAATAAGGGGCCCTTATGCTATCTATTATTCTAATGATTTTATTCTAAAATGCTTTCTTACTGTTGTATTGGAGAATAAATACCGAGCAGTTTTGATTTTCATTATATAACTTATACGCAATTTTCAATAGAAGTGTCTTCAAAACATAGATCGTTCTAAACATAATCTTGTAATGAACCAATTGAGAAAAGGCTACAAGCTTGTTTTTTATTCTATTAGCTGAGTGAAAGAATGCCTTCTAGCATGCGTAAAGACGAGTGAGGTGTCATTTTATCCAGTATTTTGTGTAGGTTAGGTTACGAATACCTTCCATATCGTTTTTAAAGAAAAAGTAAAAATATATAGTAAACTATTACTGCCGATTTTCCAAAAATTAGTGTTGGCAATTCGAAAATCGAGTTGACATCCTCAGTGAAAAACATAGGACTCAGAACAGCACTTTAAATTGGTTTCTCACGTAGCTAGCATATGAAGGAAGGCGCGGGCCACCCTTCACTCGCTAAACCGCCTAATAATTCAACTCCCCTTGCACATTAAAAAGTACCCTGTCCAGGCACTAATTTTTACGTTGTCTGACTACTGTGACTTGGTTTACAGCAACCTCACTGACGAACAAGCCACTAGATTGCAGAAGATTCAAAATACATGAGTACGTTATGTTTTTAACCTTAAAATACGTAATCATATCTCACAATTTCATAAACATTTGTTCTGGCAACGACTGGAAACAGGCGTAAATTACATTGCCTTCTTCTCCTAAGAAAGGTTTTATATTCTAAATCTCCTTCCTATTTAACTACTAAATTTGAATTATTTTCCCGTCATAAAATGTATACCTATCTGCTTGAAAGCCACTCTGTCTCTGCCCATACCTAAGCATCGTACTAGTGCTTATTCTAAATCTTTTACAGTTTCTGCAGCACGCGCCTGGAATGCACTGGAGGAACATCTAAAATAAATGTTGTCTCAACCTACATTTAAAAGAGCTCTTTTTAAAAGTATGAACGCTGATTTTGATAGTGCAGAGTGAACAGTGGATGGTCTCACTTTCATTAATTTGGAGTGATTGTGTGCGTGATTGTATTGTGAACGACTTCTGTAATGTTTTCTTTTCCTTTATTTTCTCATTTGTGTTTCGCAATTTGTTTTGTAATTTTGAGAGACAATATTGTCGTAGCTTCGCTACATGTAAAAACAAGTAGAATTAAATAAATAAATAAAACTGAATAAAATTACACCTCACTCGTCTTTACCGCCCGACTGAAGGGATTTTCGTGAGAATCAGTCTCTAGCTGATAGATCGGGCCCTGCAGATAATCCCTGTCAGTTTTGGTAACATGAGTTGCCACGTCCTTATCGTCTCTTACTCCGCGTTCACTCGAACTACTGGGGATAGAAGCAACATATCTCCACTAGTAGATGTCCTGTTTTCGTCGGGTGAAAAATTGAAATTATTTAATTTAAATTAATGATTTTACAGGATAATAATTATTCCAGAAATGTTCAGATTGCAACTCACTATAGAGCATGGTAAGGTACAAGTCTAAGACATGGCTTTATGTGTTATTCGTGCTGCATTACTCCACTACAAATAACTAAATTATTAAAATAAGGCTTGTTTTCCAGATTTTTTTCTTTAAAAAGTTAAAAGTTTTTTATATATATCAAAAGTCTTAGACAGTTATACGACTTTACGATACCTACTTCCGAAAACGATATACTTTAACGTGATTTTTTCTCTGAATAATGATCAATAACAGTACACACGTTTCTCACTGTTTAGCATAACGTACCGAGCACCCTTAACGCCTCTTCGTCAGCGAGGTCATAGGAGACAATTACACACAACTACACAAGGACAGGATGGTGGTGAGGGGGTTTTACGACCCTTTAACAACGGGGTCTTAATAGCCTATGAGGGTGAAATGATGTGAAGGGATAACAACATCCATGGTCGAGCAGGGATTCGAATCACGGACCTCTTGCACCGTAGACCGGCGCCAAACCGACTATGCTACGGAGACCGGCACACACAAGGACAGGAACTTGGAGAGAAACTGGCCATGGCCTTTGTCACGGAATCATCCCGGCACTTGCTTGGAGCGATCTGGAGAAACCACGGAGAACTGAAATCAACGGTTGGAGCAGGGAATCGAACCCAGCTCCTCCCGAGTGAGTCAAGCACTTTACAGTTGCGTCCTCTCGCTCGGTAGAATGTATTTACGAACATGGTTATTCTTCAACATTTGAGTTCCAAGGCCACTTACCTGTGAACAAATTGTAATCATCAGACAGGAAGATTCATGCTGACGAACGAAAGGTATCGTAAGGTACATCTAGTACTTTGCCATATTATGGGGTAACATTACATCACAATTTTCGTTTAAAATAACTGTTAGCATCCCCATAAAGGGATTAAAATTTCACAGTACACAGCAGTCATAAACGACATTACTTCACTGTAAATAGTGTTTTAGAATTTGTATTTAAAATTTTATTAATGGGGAGGTACAAAGTTACCTAGGGGGTGCAAAGTAACCTAACTTTACGGTACAAGGAAATAATCAGGGATCTCGACAGTGTTCTTTTAACATTGTGACAATAATATCGTTTGAGGATACCCACGGCCCAGGGTATCGCACCGAAGGTTGAAAGGTTGGCATGGAATGAGGACGGATGGAAATGGGAGATCCTCAAGGAAACCCGCCGACCAACGACATCGTCCGGCACCATTGATTCCCTCCCACGTGCGAAAATCAGGGGACCGACCTCGGATCGTATTGGTAGGCGGGGAGTGATCTGGGCTGACCACTGGGCCGCCGCAGACCTTGTGACTAATAACAGTTCCAAGTTAGCGAGTGGTTTTTGCGTGTATGTACTGTACAATACTTACGTGATGTATTGCTACAATACGACAATGTCTCACGAAGCATGCTACAGTGGCGCTTCATCGCTGGATTTGGAACTGACTACCAAAGCTCAACTGTTTGCTTGCGTCCCTCAGACCACGTAGTCAACACAGTTGAGACGACTATTATGCAAACGATAGCGACTGAAGTGTTTTATTACAACAGTGGTTTTCAGTGTTACAACGTTATCAAATGTCAAAAGTGGTGAAACACTAGTTGGAAATGGGCACATCATGGATCGCACCTACGTGTGAAATAAAGAATAGAAAATTGTAGACGGTGTTTTTTGTGCCAAACTAGGGCTATCAACCTGAACAAACGAAACGGTGGCCAGCGAGACTTTCAACTTAAAAACCAAGATAAGGTTTAGAATTCTAAACCCATACATGTGAGGAAACACTAGTAACATACATGAGCCATACTTCAAATATGTCTACGCAAGAAAAACAAACACTAAATAAAATTAAGTACTGCAGTGTATAATTATTTCAGCGATTAACCTGCCTCGTAACGTAATTAATTTGTAATTTGTAAATTAATACCAGGTTTCCTTCAACTAATTGGAGGGAAGGTGAAGGATAAGGAGGGGGAGGGGGAAGAGAGAGAGAAAGAGAGAGAAAGAGAGAGAGAGAGAAAGAGAGAAATTAGTAGACTTATTTGAGAGCACGTTCAAACTGGTGGTATTGTGTGGAATAATTGTGGAGAAAGACTAATAATCACGACTATAGAAGAGAGCGGGTCGCAAGAACAACACTACATCAAATAGCAAGTATCGTCCAACTACGGCGGTAGTTCGTGCCTTTATACGCAGTGTCGAAGGTAGGTGCGTCAAGCACTGAAGCATGAGTGGCCATGGGCACGCTACAGTGCTATCTATGTCCGCTCGACCTTGTGGAACAACAGCGCTCGCTATTCAGAGCTCGTTCACACTCCTACCACGATAGATACATGCCATCAAGTCTCCATGCTGCACACTATTTGCAGCCATTGTAAAAGTGACACTTTATAAGTACTGTACGACTAGTTTTCACTAAGGCAGCACTTTTGTACACTAACACACGTATCCGTTCGATTTAAGGGCACGGTATACAGCAATTTTTATCAGCATATTTTTATATTTGTACCAGATACCTTTTTTATTATTTTAGACACAAAATGTGACTAAATTTTGCTTTCATGAAATTTGTTTTTTATCTTTCATAGCTTTCGTGTAATTACTTATTAAATTCAAAATTTGCATGTTGCCGTTTTAAGGACGACTAAGACCAACAGACATTTCAAACTGAAAAAAATTCACAGTGGATAAAGATGTCGCAGGCTACAATTTAACGTACATAAATACAAAGAGTAAAATTATTTTGTACTAAAAAAGCTGAACTTCAAAATAAAAATTTAAAACTATTCAATAATTTTCGAAAAATACAAAAAATTTTTTATTTTGTGGTTTAACATAGGTGAACTTTCAGCCTACAACATCGTTAATCACTGTGAATTTTTTGAAAATTGGTATGCCAGTTGGTTTGAGTGTCGTCCTTAAAACGGTAACATGCAAATTTTGACTTTAACGAGACATTACACAAAAACTAGGCGAGTTAAAAAAAAAAAATTCACAACAGCAAAATTTAGTCATATTTTGTGTCTAAAATAAAAAATATATGTAGTACAAAAATAAAAATATGGTGACGAAAATTGCTGTATACCGTGTCCTTAAGACTAAAGGACTGGCCATGTTATACGTTAGCAGATACAATAAACACAAAAAGGATACACCCAATGAATGTGTTTTGTGTATTACGGAAGAACCCTACACATAAGTTACAGAAGACATCCATATTAAATAAGAGAAATGTTAATATTGGGCGTGATAAACACGAACAGCATATTGGACGCTGATAAGATAGTATTACTATTACCAGTAAGTAGAAGGCAAATTTTACTACAGCTTTACGAAACAGAGTGTGTGTATACCGTCTGGGTTCAGGCAGGTTTGCCGACACCCTGCACGAAATAGCCAAAAAGCTTATATAATTTATAAATAAATGTGCTCAAGTTGCTTAGAATGTAGTTATCAGTTTGATGTAAGAGTGAAAGAATACTGTTTGTACCCCGATGTACGTAGAAAACTGTCACCAGTTAGTGCCGCACTCGCACGGAAATATTTCGGAATTACTGCGTTAAAATCGATAAACACGGGATCTGTACTAAAAACTTGCACGCACAAGATAATCGAAATTTCCTACTATCGTTGTACCCAAAACACGCGTGGAAATAAATGTGAACATGGGCATTCCAAAAATCTCTTCCCCGCAGTGTATTGGCGTTTATGGATTTTTCTCGACTTCCCCCATCGTAGAACGTGATTCATCACTGCCATCTGAACATGTGGGGGTGGCCTGAGGGTAGATAGGGGGATTAGTTAGTACAGCGGTACATTCCGAGTTATTTCTGCTGATTTATCACCTTTCAACAAAGTCTTTACAATGATTTTAGGTTTATTTTGATCACAAAACACACAGTTTTTATACAGTTCACGCACAATAACAATATTACCGAGAAGGCCTACTTAAAAACATTCCGAAAAGAATGGCATAAAACATACCCATGACCTTAAACATTTTTCACAATCATCAAAAATTTCTGTAACTATAATTCATAAAAAACATTCAATTAAAGAAACATTATTTGCGGCATTCACTAACAGCGAAATCGAGATCACAAATGTGCGTGTCTTCTTCATAAACTATTCTAATTACACAATCTCATAAAACATAATGTTACATTAACATGAAGTATATCAGATCAGAATACGGACGCCTATCTCGTAACTTCTATCATTAAAAAACTGGGGAAGTTTTTTTAGAGACGTTAACATGATTGTTTTATTCGTTTAAAACAATAATTATAGGGCATACTTGCATATTATGTTACATACCCACCAAATTACGGTATATAATTGCACACAGTTAAAAACGTACAACTTTTAAAATATACCGTAAACAGTGGTTACTTTGATCTTGCGGGGTGATTTGGACCATTCAAAATTTTGGTTTTATATTGTTTAGTGACGAAAGTTTCAAACATTAGTTATAAGGATAAAAGTAATTATTTAAAATACTCGGCCTCAGATTATCTGATTATTTACCAGAAAACCCAAAAACTAATATGTTGAATGGTAAATGTAACCCCGAAAATGGTCAAAGTAACCCCAGTTTACGGTACGTCTAATGCAAATATTATTGAAGCCATTTAATATGTACGATTTTTTTTTTAAATTTAAAATACACATACCCCAATACGGATTTCAGTCAAAATGTGTGGCTGGGTAAACGCTTTTACAAGCAAGTGTTGGGCAAACGAGACGTGCGTCGGTTCAAGTTAGTTCAGTGGCGTGAGCGGAGGCAATGGGGCGTGACAGTGTTGCCCTTAGCGCCTCCTCGCCACTAAACCAACACTCAACAACGTCTGCATGTAGGCGGACGTCCGCAAACACGTCCGTAATGAACACAAGTCACGTCTGACCGCCCACTGAGCGAGAGCCGTAGATGGCCTAAAGGCGTGGACGAGACTGACTGACCAGTTTGCCAACACGGTCATATCGGAAGTGGTCGAGAAAGCGGCGGCAATACCTCACCTCTACGTAGCTGAAATTCACTGTGCCTGCCATATTGAACACAATTTCCACGTATGTTTCACGTCTCAGAGCGTGTATCACGTTTACAGTGTGCAAAAAAATAGTATTTGGAAGTCTCTACCACAATTTAAAAAAAAAATTCTAATATTAGATACAGTATGTATTATTATGAACTATGCAGTTCGGTAGATAAGAAATGTGTTTTCTACATTTGAACACCGTATACACAAGTCCCCAACAACCAATTCCATCAAGAATGTGCTGCAAATAAACTAAACAAATAATCAACTTTCATCCAAATAACTATTTGGGCACACAAAAGAAGATGAAAGTAAACATCCACAAGGAAAACGAATGTTATTTTTAATATCTGTACGGTAGCACTTGGCTGCAATTACGGCCTGGCGATTGAATTTGCCTATTCTAGCAAGTGCTGACATCAATTTGTACCTAATCCTCTTAGGCGCATACTATCACATCTCTTCTGTTGGCGGGCTGACACATACGTCCTTTTTTCTTTAACTATAATATAAATTCTCTGTTAGATGGAAAATTCAAGGACTAATGGTAATGTGGAGTTTCCAGATATCGAACATAAATACAGTACTCTGTTTTTCGAATCGTCGTCTTGTTGAAACTTCGTCACCGAGTTCAACTTTCTGTTGACTTTCCTTCGAATAGACTTTAGTTTAGTTAAATATCTCTTTCAGTCATTAATGTCGTCTATATTACGTAGCCCGATTAGTATTCACTAAACAACAAACCATAATAGTTTCCTCCGTGTTTCAAAGTTGGACAAATTGACAATTCCTGAATAATCAGTTTTTCTCAAAACACGCTTATACTTATTATTTCTGTATATGTTTACCTTAGTCTTATCTTATTCCAAGGGTTCACGGCAGATATTTCTTCCTGCCATTTTCATATAGGCGTTGTTTTTTCCAGCTATGCGTTCTCTGAATATTTTTTTTCTTTTTCAATTATATTTCGGACAGTTTGAGTCTTAGCCTTGAGAGGGTGAAGTAGCCAACTCTTTTTGTCATTTATTTTAGTTTTTTTTTTCTGCTTTCATCGTGAGCAGATAGCTTCCTTTGCCAACCTGATCGTGGTTTATTTCTAAGTAAATATTGTGGTGTTTGTTTCAAAACGTTTTTTAATTTATAGTAAAAACCTTGCAAACAAATGACAAAACGCTGACCGGTTAGGTACTACAAGAAGTAATTCGCAAATCTCAAAAATGTTTTTTTCTTCTTTTTTTTTTTAAATCCTACATAGGTACCAAGCTAAACGAATAAATGTCAAACAATCTGTTCAAAGTGGAACATAATCAATTTCTACGACCTGTCGAATATACGACAAATTGTAAAACGGCGGTGGTGCTGAATTTTGCTCGTGTTAAAATAAATAAATAAACAAATAAGAAAAAAATCTTACATGCAAGCCAAAAACTTTATTCGGCGACACAAAAATTAAAAGATTTTGAAAAAGAATGTATTTTGCGTATGAAGAAATATTGCTGAATTTGTATACTCCGTAGCATTCCATGTAGATTTCACAATAATTATTTGTAGTGTTACCATTTTTTTAAAAATTAAATACCAAAAAAAATATTTTGTCGCGTACAAAGAAAATTTACCGTACAAGAGTTAATATTACCGCGTAACGCTAACGCCGTACACCATGGATGCATAAAATAGGCGCGAACTAACGCGTTTGTTGGGACGAAGAGGTGCGATACACTACGCTATCCATCACGTGTGGATTACTTGAGACATGTATCCTAGACAGCGGCGTGGTGGAGCGTAGATAAGACAGCAGGATCGTGTCTTTATTCCACGTGGGTAAGACATCGCTGACTAGTGTTAACATTCGTCGTACTTTTACACAAAGATTCTTAGTCAGGAACTACAGCAAATATTGTATCAAATCTTTAAAATGGTTAAATGTATTTTTATTCGTTTAAGAAGCGATTGCATTATATCAGCAATGTGTTCAACGAAACACAAAATCAACTTTGGCATCCTCATAGACATTTTTACGTAATTCTAGAGGTAATTCTGATGGAAATTTCAAGGGTTAAATATAGCAACACAACGAACAATTTTGGTAGAATTAACAAGAATGTTTTTGGGAGAATATAAAAATTCATATTTGCTAACAATCTCCTATACATTAAAAACAAAAATTTTAGTGTAACTAAAAATTGTGCTGCGTGCACACGCGGTAGACGCGAAAATCGCACGAAATGTTCAAGTTATTTGTAAGACGTCAAACTGACTAATGTTCAGAATAGGTGCGCTCAGTTCTCGAAGTGAAACTTCCAGGGAATGTTATACCGTCAAATGTATTTTTATATTTGTACCAGATATTTTTTTCTTATTTTAGACATAAATTGTGACTAAATTTTGCTCTTATGGAATTTTTTCTTTCTCATAGTTTTTGCTTAATGACTCGTAAACGTCAAAATTTGCATTTTACGATTTTATGTAAGCCATTAAAACCAACCGACATATCTAAATGAAAAAAATTACAGTGAATAAAGTTGTTTTATGCTAAAAGACCTTCTACATAAAATAAAATTATTTTGTATTAAAATTATTTTGCTGAAATTTGAAAATAAAATTAAATACAAAAATTCAAGATTTTTTTTAATACAAGGAATTATTTTAACAGCCTATACAATTCCTTATGTAGGGGACCTTATAGCGTACAAAATCGTTATTCACTGTAAATTTTTTTATAGTTTGGTATGTCGATTTTAGTGTCTTACATAAAACCATAACATGCAAATTTCGACGTTTACGAGTCATTATGCAAAAACTACGAGACAGAAAAAAATTAGTAAGAGCAAAATTTTGTCACAATTTAAGTCTAAAATTAGAAATTAAATATCTTATACAAATATAAAAATAAAACCGACAGTGAAAATTGCTCTAGATCGTGCCCATAAATATTTGCTTACCGGAGTCGCCGAAGAAAAGGTTAAAACTCATTGTGCAGATAGGCGAGGAGGTATTCCAAGGGTCAGCAAATATCGAACCCAGATCAGTCTTCATTGACACATATCTAGAGTAGCATTTACACAGTGCAATATTTGACATTCCACGAGACATATCTTCAACCATCCCACCCTGCAGGTCATACGAACACTCAGGCAAGGTTAGCAAAACAATGCTATTCAAAACACATCTTGAATCAAGTCCTCTCCTTGCAGTAGACTAGTTAGTAACCCTTTTAAAAACATGACCCTTTTTAAAACATGTTTCAATAGCCACGACATTAACTTGCACTAATAACTGGATGGTGATACGCATTGTACAATATGCGTCAATTCTAAGGTATCAGTAAAACGAACTAAAACTTTTTCAAATTGGAAACAGTCCTACAAAAACACTTGTCCTGTAAAGTCAATATTTATAACAGAATATAGACTAAAATCCTATGAGTAGAACAGATTCAAAGTTGAAGTATATTGAACATGTAATGCATAACACCGTCTAATTGTCTCTGCGATATTTTCTGTTGGTACACCTATTAGAAACATGTTTTAGTACCTTCCACCCCCCTCCCCCTACCCTAAAGGGGTAAAAACAGTATTTTCCCAAAACACACCGACCATATCCATAAACAGAAAATTGGCAGCATTCGTTCGACTTTTACGCCATACATTCCTGGGATGAAATTACAGCATCACCGCTGACATTCCCATTGGAAACAAATATTTGTACGAAAACACCGTGCACAAAGTAAAGTGCTTAGCGCATAGAGATGATCTAGTAATTCTTTACGCCCGTATCTATGTCGCCCATAGCGCTCCTTTCTAATACTTCCAGTGTGTGATGAAGCGCACGAGGAATTCTCTTAACGTCGCCAAAACTAACCATTAAAACACGATCTCCTTAAAACTGTTCCAAATAATACGAATGTTAAATTGCAGACACACAAATATATACATAAATGGCTGTTCCTAGGTGACGGACGTAGGCTTCAGGCAGGACTAACTCTCTCGTATTTGTCTTCATGGCCGCGAAAATCAATGCGTCACGCTAAAGTGGCGATGGTGTGATACACACCTACCTACGCCATGACTCCGTTAAGTACGAGTTCCCTGTAAGCGTGACATTACACACGACTGCAAACAAAAGCGTATGCAAGAACACTTGAGCATGAATATGTGTACGCTCCGTGTTACCTTGAGGCATTCATAGGCCGTCTTTCTTAAGTGTGATTTATAGGCTTTATGCGAACTTCTCATGTTAGTCAAATTACGTCAAGTATACCATCAATACAATTGTAAGCATTACGTCGTTTAACATTTTAATTTTGGGCACAGAAGGATTATCTTCGCCATATTTGTGTTGTTTTCACTTCTCAAGCTAAAACTTCGGATGTGTTTCAAGCCTCGCTCATTAGTTTTGCAGCGGTTTCGAAAACAAATTAACGCGAATTAATACATTTATAAACAATTCATTACAGTTTTAGCACTTGTATATCATCGTTTGTATCTGAATTTTTCTGTTGCAATACGCCAAACTGATTTTTAGAAATTTGCCTCTGAAATATTACATATTTTGTTGTCAAAATAAGTAAAAATTAATCAAAATAATTTTTTGCTAGCAAACTGTACATAATTTTAAAAACGCTCTGGCAGAATTGTGTATCGTATAACTACACAGTCTCAAATTTTTTTCAAAGTATTTGGTTAAAAATATTAGTTATTTGCAATTGTTTGAAATAAATGAAAGATCATAGCCTTAAAAAGTATAATCGTTATTTCACTAAATGACCACGAGCTCCCTTTTAGTTTAACAAAATTATGTGTTTGGTAGTATGCATTTTAGTACGTAGTGAAGCTTGATTAATAGCGAAATGTAGGCCTACTAAACAGCAAATTACAAAATTTGGAACACGGCCTAAGTATGGAAGCGTGTTTGGCCACGCAGCAGTTTCGAATCTCTGTTGACTTCACGAAGGAGAAGGGAGACGGTAATACCGAACTGGTTCTTAGCCACATTCCTTGAAGAAAATTCTGATGCAGTTCCGTATTAGGTATTTTCTTAACTTCTAACCACCATCGCTTAATTTCAGCGGACCAAAAATGACTGTAGTTATTCCTCCCTCTTTTCCAGGATCAGATTTCATCGCTTTCATGCATTACCCCTTGTCCAATTTATGAAGCGCTAATATCATTCAACCATAGGAGCGACTTTTTCTTGGGGTGGGAGAGTTACGGCTAGGGCCGACGGCAAATTTTGAAAATTAACATATATGTGAAAAAACGAGAACTTGTTACAGCCTTGTCGCAGCACATTGATCACTTTTACTATCCCAGTTAAAATATTTTCCTTTCTAACAATTATATTCACTCTTTTCTACCCTCATCTACCCGCCTTCAACGCCAGCCAGTGAATACGAAAATTGTCATAACATTTCGTTGCAATCGAAAACTAAGAGAAGTCCTCGCCTGATGCACTGACGGTGAATGAGAGAGATTTTTGGTCAGCGCTCAACATCGAGGTCTTTAGGCTGGTGAGGGATGACATGAGATGAGTGTGGAGCAGAGCAGGAATGATGGGGCGGGGAACACAAAAAATCCCGAGAAAACCCGCCTACCAGCGGCATCGCCCGGCACGATTCCTACATGCGAAAATTCGGAAACCAACCCCGTCGGGAATCGAACCCGGATCGCCTTGGTGAGAGGCGAATGGTCTGACCATTCGGCCACCGAGGCTCCCTGCATGGACGGTGTTGGGGCGTGTACGCAAAGCCACTTAACTTAGTCATATTACGTTTATCTACGAAAAGAACACACACTTGAAACTATTCTTCTATAATTTTGAAAAAATTCAGCACGCTTGTTAATAACATAATTTTCGGGCCTCTCAAAATGGTTAAATTCTGATTTTTTTATACTGATGTAACTCCGAAAATATTTCCTGAATCCGTAAAGTGCAAAACGAGATGCGTGCAATGAACTTTATACTATTCAAAGATAACAATTTAGGACAACAGCTTCAAGTCCCATAGGGAAAAGATTACAAAGAAAACCTTGCAAGCCAGTTTTGCACGCCTCAAATAGAGACGACATGCTTCTATAGTAGAAAGTAGTTCTCTGGATCTTATCGCTTCGCTGTTCTCACACATAAAACGTGGAAATCTGAAACCAGCACAGACTACTAATTAACACGTGAAGTGGCATATTGTATAAATTATATATTGTATGTATATATTAACAAAGGTATGTAATCCTGTAAATAGCCGTAAGTAACCAAAACGAACTTCCTCCCCGGTTGCTTTTCAGCGGCTTGAAGGCAATGCAGAAATTACACGTCACCCTGCGAGTGCTTGTTGCCGCCTTCACTCTCTCCTGCGGCAGGCAGTGACGACTGACGAAGACGAATACAGTGTTGTATTACTTACTAGCCGCAAGCCTCATTATGTTCCCCGACCTCGCTAGAGTGCGCAAGAGCTTATCTTGTTCCCCTCCACATGAGTCCAGTCACCCAGCCGCTGATAATAGTCTATATATATACTCTCGACAGCGGGGCTCTCCCTTCCATACAATATAAACTCATGCGACTGGTGTGTTGTGTTGCGTCTCAACACTCCGTGCACGACTGTCTCACGTCTATGCCCGAGTGTTACTCGAGCATGACTTCGATGAACGTTTCTCTGTCCCTGAAGATTAATCAAATATTTTGCAAGAACCATATAGGAAACTCATAAGAAAACCAAGAGACGTTTCATTTGGTTCCAGCTGCCGCCAAAAGGAGCGCTGTTCCTTCTGCAGTGGCACATTGCTCTATGGGTAGTTCAAGTTTTATACATTGTCATGTAAAAATTGAAATCTAATCGTGATTTTAGAATATAGACACACACTGTCTGATGTTATATTCATAAGTTAAAATTTAAAATATTAAATAAACACTTTCTCATACCATTAGCCTATTAGAATTTCATTCTGTAAATTTATAAATGCCATAGAAACCAAAGACATAAGAATGTGAATTTTTCTAACGTTTCCAGCTCCCGCCGTCGGTAACATGTCTCGCGTTTTACAATGCTAAAAAGCTGAAGTTTCCCATATTGTCATTGATATCGTAAAATAAATATATTTGTCATTATTTTGCCAGCGTCAACTACTAGGCCTATCGGGGAAAAGAACTACATAGTTGTAAAAACCCTCATTTATCTTTAATAATATTTTAATTATGTTTACTGCTGAAATCCACACGAGACGATATAGGTAATACTGAACGACTCACAGTTAAGTTTATGTGCGTGGACGTCAGATGAATAATGGAGCATTATGTCGGTGTACACTGTATGATGTGCACATAAGGCATTGAAACAAGCTTGTGGCAAAATATTAACGCGAAAATCTCCGGTCCCTATATACGTATTACGAATTTAGAGAACTTATCTCATCTGTCTCAGATGTTCGCATATTGCTCAACAACCTGGAAGCACACTGTTTCACATTCTGTAGGTCGAAAAGACATGCAGTACAAAAACAAATACCAAAGGTTTGTTGAACAAGTAATTAGCACGTTGAAGGCGACGCCCAGAAGTTTTACAGTGATTTAACTAATATTTTTTTTGAAACAACATAATTTTCATATCTTTGAATCCCTACACTGTTTTCTCACAAACATATCATAATTTGCACCTAATATTTTGGTGGCAATAAACTTAGAAGTTATCAGGGTTTTTTTCACCCAGTATCACCAATTTTGTTATGAAAACTAGCCAATATTAGGCATTATATTTTTTTTTGTTAACGAACGCTGGTTTGTTCTGAAAAATGCCTACATAGAACTGTGCATAGTATGAATTCTCTTAGTCTATACATTTTTCAAAGCATCCCGTTAAAAACGTTCGGAGTATTTTTAACTAATGTGAAAAAAAAAAAAATATATATATATATATATCTAGCATGGTTTTAGCTTCCTTATTCGCCCATATAAAACAAACAAACATCCATCACTCATACTCGAACGGTACTTTATTTTTATATAAAACTAGCTGACCCGGCAGACTTCGTACTGCCTAATTAAATTGCAATAAAGTCCTGTCAAAATGATTTGTAATCTGACATTTTTTTGTTCCTACATATTTTATAGTCGGGGCAAAAAATTCTCCTGAACAGAACCGTCACCCTGGTGATAGGGCGTTGTGAGTAAGAAATATAATTAAATAGCTGACCCGGCAGACATTAGCTGTCCCTTTGCGGCTTCGCCCGCGTGTACTATAGAAAAGAGTAACTTTTAATTACGTATTAATTGATGGTGATACTATATTCTATATTATACTATATTCACTGTTTATCTTTAAAACATCAAATACAAACAGATTTGTCCAGTCCACTGCGCTAAGCGTACTTTAATTGTAGAACTTCTTTTTTTAATTCATCTTTATTTCTCTATAAAACAGCTGCCCGGCATTTAACAGCTAGCGCACTCAATAACCGTGGTAAGAGCGCGCGCAATACGCTTGTATGATGTCATAGTAATTCCCATCGCAAAGTCTTGCACGGGATACGAACCCGTACCCCACCCCTCCCACACCCCAAACTTTATACAATACCTGAGTGAATGCTTAAGGCCTCGATCACGGGAACATACCTACATTGTTTAAACAACAATAGCAATAATGCTCAAATTGACTACTTTTTTTTACGGTTTTTTCTGGCAATTATTCGAATTTTTCTCGCCGTAAAAACCATATTTGAACTTCAACGAACATTAAAAAAAAAAAAATTGGCCAAATTGGTCCAGGCGTTGTTGAGTTATGCGCTTACCAACACATTTTGCGATTCATTTTTATATTATAGATATCTCAACAGTCTTGCATTTCCCGTCAATATTAAGTGCATTGCCACAGATTCTATTTTGTATTCCGTATTTGTTTGTCTGTAAAAACAGCGTGGATTTCAAAACCATACATATTTTCCTTTGGCTCGAGAGCAACGTAATTACTCGAATTTTGATGGTCCTGGCATTTCCCAAGGCGTGCGATCATTATACTGAATCTGTAATAATCCTACAACGTATCGAAAGCTATTAATTCTCTAAGGTGTTGAAATATTCAGGAAATATTTTGTAAAAGAAGTGGAGGATAATTTATTTGTTGGGAATCCAAACCCCTTCAATGCGCACCAAGAGTTGAGCACGAGTCTCGTAAACTATATTCTTCCCTCGCCACGCAGCGACACTTATCGCACCATGCAGCTTTATCGTTAATTACGTCCACTTGGTCGTGACCCGTTTACATACTGTCGCGAGAATAACAAGTGATACCGCATCCTAGCGTACGTGTATAACGGTCTTGGCGATATCCTGGAATATACACGAGTCTTCATGACAAGTTTTACCCCAGCATACCTCTGCTTACTTCCGTGCGATTTAAGTTCGCACGCAATTATTATTATTATTGGTTGATTTGAAGGCCATTTCCGGCGCTTTGTTCGACAAATTACTTACCAGTATCATATATTAATATTACTATTTAAACCCTAATAACAGTACAAATATACTGCAGGAGCTCGCAACATGACAGTTGCCTCCTGCATTACTAAAAATATTACAAAATGGTGATCCTCAAGTAAACGCTAGGGAGATATGAAATGTTGGGAACATGTTGCGAGCGGCAACTATCAGTGGCGGTAGGATTAAAAAAACTTCGATGCGCAATGTGCGACTCGCATTACCCTTTGTGACGTGCAACTGGAGCCACCTACAAATCTATCTTGAGTTTCGTAAAGACTCGGATAACAGTATATATCACTACCTAGAAAATTCTTGTGTCTACTCAATTCTCTGTGACAGTACTTTGACCCCAAAGCGATATGTTTCTCGGAGCTCTGAGACAAAAGAGTTACCGCTAGATTTCTGGACTCTTGGTTAATATTATAAAAGGGAGCTGTGCCAGAGACTAATAGTGAGAGTTTTTCAGAAAGGCATCATGAGTGAGTGAGTGAGTGAGTGAGTGAGTGAGTGAGTGAGTGAGTGAGTGAGTGAGTGAGTGGTGACGATAGTGACGAGCTGCGAGCGGTACTCATATAAGTGTTCGGCCATATTGTTTACTACGCGTAGTAGTGTCGACGAAGGAGTTCCGGGACTTCAAGAGGACCATCAGGGTGCTCCAAGCTAGGACATTGGGTTCATCACTTGTGAGTCGTCAATATTTTATGTACAGAGAACTTGTATAGGGGACTGAGACTATATTGTTTTGATTTTATAATCTGTATGTATATAGTAATGACATTTTGTTGCTATCAACTTATAACATACTGGTTACTTTTACATAGATATTTCTTTAATGATTAATTGACCATTTGTAACTGACGTTTTGGTGTAGATAATTGTAAATAAATTGAGTTTGCTTTACTCATTTCCTTTTATATAAACAAATACCTCCATCCCTCAGCGTATCTTACCTAACTTGTAACAATATGTCTCTGAAATAGGGCCTACGTACTTCAGAGCAGCACTTCAGTGAGAGAGCTTCACTTCTCGTCGACAGGGAGGTCACAAGAGACATTACGTACAGTAGGAAACTGGAGAGTAATGAGCCATGGCATTTGTTAAGGTCGCGCGATTTCGAAGAATAGAAAACCGAAGTCAGGATGGCCGAAGCCGGGGATCAAACCTGGGGTCCTTCCAAATGAGAGTCAATCTCGCTCGTTTTGCATATCTGCAATCAAACTATAGAAACCTACTACACAACGTCAAGTTCCAGCAAATTAAAAACAGCAGGACTTCCGCGCTGTCATATAAAACACATTTACAATGCCTTTTAAAAATCCGATTAAAATAATTAGAAAAAGCTGCGGGTATTTGTTTTAAGGTTTGCTTACCTATAAAGTCTTATTAAAAAAAAAAAAACTAACAGCTTTACAATAAGCGAACGATTACGTATGTTCACCTTATAAATATTGCGTAGTTCACGAGCTTTTCCTTAATTTATGAACGTGATGAACGCTGCTGCTCTCAGCAAATTCTACTCATGTGCTACTACAAATATCACCTGGAGTATTCTTAGTACAGTCGCGATAAAACTTACGTTCCATGTATTTTTAAGTCTTACTACAAATTACCTAATTAGGCACTTAAGTATTACTGAACCATGTTCGTTCTTACTTTACGAACACAGTTTTTTGTAAAATTTAAAAAACGATGCTGATTACATTTATAAATATTTTAAAAACGTAATGTGACTTGACGCATTTCTTAGTTTTTACACGTGACGAAAAGGTACAAGCTTGAAACGCGAAACTAAAACTGGGCTTCCAAAATTGCTCGAGCAACCGAGACGAACCTGCAGTTTTAGTTGGGGCTAGTTCCGTGAAGAGCGCTACCGTGAAATAAGGACTAACGGCTTTATCTGCGTGCTGTACAGGACACAATTAATGCAAGCCTGCATACAGGGCATGAGGCAACTTCACGCTTGAGGTAGCTCGCCAACTACCTGACACTACTCTGCCGCAATGCCATCAAGGCTGGCGTAAAACATCGCCGGCTATGGTCACTTTCACGCCGTGTCGCTAGCCAGCAGCCGTCGAGCGCAGGCAGTGCCACGCCTACCCTACTACTGCAGGTTGTCCCAACTGATTCTGTCGGTTAAGGCCATGATCTCTCGTTTATTTCAAACAATTGCAAATAAGTCAAATATTTTTTAACCAAATGCTTTGAAAAAATTTTAGACAGTGTACAGTCATACGATACACAGTTTTACCAGAATGTTTTTTTTTTTTAATAATGCACAATTCGCAAGCAAAAAATGATTATAATTCATTTTGGGTTATTTTCACAACAAAATGTGTACTATTTCGGGGGCAAAAATCTAAAAATTAGTTTGGTGTATTGCAACAGAAAAATTCATATACAAACGATGATATATACCTACGTGTTAAAACCGCCACAGGAATTTTTGATTTATGTATTAATTTGCGTTACAAAAAATATTTCCGAAACCACTGCTAAACTAGAGAGCGAGTTCACCTCAGTTTTCAACGTCTTTTTTTATTTTTAGATTTGTTCCAGATATTTTTTTTTCTTATATAAAATATTAACTGTGACTAAATATCCTCTTAGGAAATTTGTGTAACTTACCTCTCATAGTTTTTGCGTAATGAGTCGTAAACGTAAAAATTAGCACTTTACGGTTTTATGTACGCCACTAAAACCAACTGACGAACCAAACCGAAAAAATTCACAGTGTATAACAATGTTGTAGGCTATGATTTGACATATATATAAACAAAAAATAAATATTTTTGTATTAAATAATAAATGCTAAATTTTGAAATGAAAATTTTAAAATTTCAAAATATTTTTTTAAAAATACAAATATAAATATTTTTTTGTTTTTCTATGTGTCAAATCATAGCCTACAACACTGTTATACACTGCGAATTTTTTCGGTTTGGTTCGTCTGCTGGTTTTAGTGGCGTACATAAAACCGTACAGTGCAAATTTGGACATTTACGATTCATTACGCAAAAACTAGGAGAGATACAAAAATTTCCTAACAGGAAGATTTAGTCACGTTTTATGTTTAAAATAAGAATAAAAATAAAATAAGACATTGAAAACGGAGGTGAACCGCGCTCTTAGGGCCATGCGCTCTTGTTTCTCTTATTTAGCGATTTTAATTTTTTACGCCTAAACGAAAGCAGATATCAGAAAACTGTTGCTCAGATTTGTTGAAAAATGTTTTTACTATGTAGTATGATTTTTCTACACAGAAAAAAAAACATACACTTGGCTAATAAATGATAATTTACTTAACTGCATAATTAGCTGGAACCATTGAGTATTTTGTCTTGGAAAAAATAGTTCTCATAGTATATATATATACTGTTAACAAAACTGTGCAACTATTTACCGTTATATGCTCTCGTTTAAGATTTTAAAATAACTATCCTAGCAGCAGTAGAACTGATGGCCTTAAGGTTATGCTAGGTAGCTTTATTTCACACTGGTGCTAGAAAAACACGAAACTTTAACGGAATGCTTTGAGAAAATCAGAGACGATGCACGATTCTATTTAGACGTTTTGTAAAATAATGCGACGTTCATTCGCATAATAACATTTTTCTTGATTTTGACTTATTTTCGTTACAACATTTGGATATTTTGGGTGCAAAGATCTTAAAAACTATTAAGTTTATTGTTATCAAAAATTAGGTACAAACTATGACATATTTATGACATATATGTAGACATTTGAAGATACGAAAATTATGTTATTTAAAAAATACATATATTTTCAAAATCACTGTAAAACTACCAGCGCGGCCTTAATTAAATAATAAAGCAAAATGGTACAGTTAACAGAGAACAAGAGTTCGTTTCACGGTCCGGACATATCTAGATTTCAGTTATATGCTTTCCGAAACCACTCAACCTTAAAACAGGCCATGGCAGCTTCACTCATTCCTGATTCTCCGAGCCGTTTCATCCTCTAATGACCTCACGTCGAAGAGATTTTAAGACCTAATTAACTAAATTATCACTAAATTACACTAAAAATTTTTTTTTCTGGTAATTTAGAATATGCCTTTTTTTTGTATGCAACTAACCTTATTAAATACAAAAAATGCCAGCGTTGTATTCAAGTAATGATAGTTTACGAATTATTCGAGCATTAAGCCTGACTTCTTAGTACAGTCAGTTAGGCGCCGGTCTACGATGCGAGAAGTTCTGGGTTCGAATCGTGGCTCGGGAATGTATTTTGTTGTCCTTTCACCTCGCCTCACCCTCATCGACTCATAAGACCTCGTTGTTAAAGGGCTGTTAAACACTCCCACCTCAGCTCACTAAATCATTAACTGGAAAACAGGTCGCATTTCTGTCAAGACGTGGATTCCGAATTTCGTAGCATTACCTTTTGTTTTCTGTACACTTTCGACTGAAGCACCAAAACAATAAACCTTTCCTCGTGGTTCCGATATCAGCTCGACACAACCACCATCGATATACAATCGTGGTTATAAGAACTGGTACCTCTGCTTCCTTGATTGCAGTTCAACGTTAAATAATAACAGGCCACTGTAAGTAATTTTTAATTAAGTCTAAAAATAACATGGGCGAAGTGGCGGGGGGGGGGGTGTAATTCATAACTGTTGAGATAATCTGCATATGAACAGTTTTATATTACTGATTAGAAATATACTTTGTGTGGCAATAAAGTAAGGGTATTCATCTATAACAACACATTCGGCTAACTCAAACAGAATCACTATGAAATTAACAGCAGCACAGAATGGACAAAAATACAGTAGCAAAAACTAATACACATTACCCAATACACGATCGAACAAAAAATAATAGTTTACTCACCTGGTCGCATATGATGTCCCATTTCTTCTCGTCGTCATATTGTTTCAGCAGCTTCGCCTTGTCCGGGGGGAGGTCCATGGAGGCCTGCAACACGAATACACATGTATGTAGTTCACCGTAACATTGTCAACTTGTTAAAACACTAGTCGATTGGATTAACTTTCCAGCAACGGCTACTAAGATAATGAAACAAAACAAAGTTCGTAAAAATGGTTTTTGGATCTAAAATTAAAATATGTCTTTGTAAGATTCTTGCAACGGGGGTAAATTATTCAGTAAAATATTATGGAAAAACTGTTTCACTGAATCTAGAATTGTGAGATTCAAATTAAAAAAAAAAAAAAAATTAAAACATTTGGGTACATTGTTTTTGTGTAACTTGAGCACGTACTTTAAAATTCATATAAATTAAATAAAATTCGGTACGGCAACAAACACACTGTCTATGTCAACTTCAGAAAAAAAAACTATTACAACATACATGTACAGTGTACCATTAAAATATCCTAGTCTATAATTTACAGACTACATTAAAATAATAATAATCTCTTCCCATGTTGGTCACAGGCTGAACATTATGTAATTACCCGACTATTCCGTGTTTTCCGGGGTAAATGTATTATATTTTACCAGACTTAAAACGCGATAAGATCTTTTCACTACTGCAAAGCATGGTTAACGCGTGGTTTAAAGCTCTGCACCTAAAATTAGTAATTTTATAATTATACCGAGCACTGTCCAACTCTTACACATTGCTCTGATAGCAATTTACAACAAATAAACAATTTTCTGAAGTTCCATAGTTTTTGTAGGAGCAGTCTTGGTGTCTTGCAGTTGTTTAAATTCAATCTAGTGCGCAAAAATAAAGTAAATTTTACAATGTTATAACTACTTCCACAGTAGTGACCGCATGTATGTTTTGGCGCAACAGGGAGCAAAACCGGCCTAACCTGCATTTGAATAACCTTGCAGCCCCCTCCCCTTGGTGGTGCAAGGCCTCTGATTGGCCAAGACGTTGTCTAGGGGGGCGTGTCCTGAGCTGTGATTGGTTGTAGGGGTCTTTTGGTACGAATAGTACCTAAGTGCCATGAGGTCTGTGATTGGCTGAGAGCTTAAGCCCCG
>PNEQ01039581.1:0-24329 GCA_003012365.1 Medauroidea extradentata | reverse complement strand
TTGGATCGAAATGATTTTCAAGTGAGGTAAGAACTTCCTTCAACCCAACTTCGGATGTAGACTTCGGAGCTATTAACGACGTTACCAGTCCATATATTTCTGCACCTGCAACTGTGTAAAATATCGCTCGTTGTTCCTCTTCGTTCTTCACTTTATGTGCAAGAAAATAAAACTGTAGACGTTCTGAATAAATTTTCCACGAGTCGCGACCTGGCACGAACTCGCCAAACGTCGACATTTGCTCCATTACTCCCCGGTTCTAGATAATGTCAAAATATAATTAATAATTAGGACTTATATTTTCCTCGTCGCCACTTTTATGTACATTCTGACTGCTTTATTTGCTCCAATTTACTTATATATCTTTTACCAGTTTTAGTGCTACAATCAATGTCAGCCATAGAATAATATAATTACAAACATTAATACTAACACTGAATAAACAAAACATTAATATTGTCACTGGTACCAACACCATACTAATACATATAACACAATATACCACAGTACCGTAACATACAGATGTTGACTTTGACAAGCCATTATGCTGAAACTGTGATAGATACAAAGTTTCACTAGTGCTAAGCTTAGTCACAATTTATATCTAAAAAATATTTACAAATATAAAAATAAAAGCATGATGAAAATTACCATTTACCATGTCCTTAAATTATATTCGGTGAGCCTAAGTCATATTACAAGGTAACGCTTTCGGGCAAAAACAGTATCCTTCATTGCGATAAGGACAATATTGCTACAAGAATAACAATGTGTGTGTGTGTGGGGCCGGGGGGGGGGGTTATTTATGAACAGGTGATGTGTGTTTTAGATAATGAAACTGCTTATTATTTCATATTTTTCAGGGCATAAAGAAAGCCTATAGATCCTGTTGCACTGTTGGCCGTACCGTGATGATAATAAAAACTAGCGATGGTATTTATGTAGGTTTGGCGAAATACCGCTAAATATAATTTCATATATGCCTCTCTATCCTTACTCTCGCAATGTCTCAGAGGTTTACAGTGCCCTTAAAGAAAATAGGTATAGGCCCTATGTTACATATTATATTTTTATATTAAATTTGAGATGATGTGTAAATTTAATCAAGCAACACATTTTTTGTTGTGTATTTAGTAATTTCAATTTCAATTTATTATTTTTATTTAATTGATTTCTATAAAGAATATTTTACGACAAAAAATTGAAATTAAAATTTTTTTCGTATGTTAATTAAGGATGTCTTGGGGTATATATTATCAAATTTAAAACTACAGTAGACTCCCGATTATCCGTATATGGATTATCCGATTTGCTTATTATCCGCGCAGAATATTTCACTTTAAATAGTTTAATAAAAGTAATTTAAATGCATGTTGTATTTACACGCATAATCACCATGTTATGCCCGGAACTGTTGTGAAAGGCTTGAAGAAGATTTAAGTATTTTCCAGCAAACAAACCAGTTAGTTAAGTGCATGAATGGATTAATGAGATTGTACTAAAGAAAGCTCGCAAGATACACTGTAAAAAACTTCCTAAAATATTTAGGAAGTAATTAACTTAAACGCAGTATGGGACAGTTGCCATACTTCCGCCTTGTAAATATGCAAACTGTTACACTTGTTACAATACAAGTCTGGTAACTTCAGTATACATTCGACTGTTTTATAAAAAAGTTCAAGAGTGCTGCCATGGATGTATTGGGAACATTTCCACCATACATACTTTCTTAACGCTCCTATACGCACGTGTGGCAAATTTACAAACTTTTGTTAGAGTGTACTGTCCTCAAACATTCAGCGCCCCTAATTATAGTGGAAGGAAAAGTTTTGTGCGTAAAGACGCTACTTATCCGTGATATAAATCTTTAACAGCTTTGAGGTAACTTTGTGTTGGACATTTCGTTTTATAAAATAGCTTCATGGTCATCAATTATTAAACTAACTTGGTGACTGACAAATTTATTTGTTGGGAACACAACAGTATTTTTAAAATATTTTATATTTAATTAGGAATTGAATTAGGTTTGTGTTAGAAAGTTGCCCTGCCTGGCACAAGTTCAGCCCAAGTGACTGACTCAGTAATGCCAACACAGGCGCACAAAGGAATGTTCTTGGATTAGAAGGCGCAGTTCCCAGGCCAACTGGACCAAGGCTACACTTCAAGGTCAGACCAGACAAGCAGGTTGTTTACTAGCTGGCCGCAGTCTTGACTTCCTGTTGGAGCCGGCCCATCGGAATACCACAGTGTGATCTACATGTTTACAACTAACTGGCGGCCAAGCCAAGGAAAGAATGTCAAAGTTTACATGGACGAGTGGGCTGGGTCGGCATGGAGGCTGCGTATTCTGCCGCGAGACGCACTACTTTTGTTTTCAGGCTAAGACCATGATCTGTCATTTGTACTGCTTTGACGATATTTTTTTTTTAAATTCGTAAATTATAGCAGATATCGTGAAACTGTTGTACAATTTTGCTGAAAATAGTTTTAACTATGTAGTCTAATTTTTTCTATATAAAGTTTATACAGAATTGTTTAATAAGTGCGTTAGTGGGAATTCACATAACAAAGTAGGTGTATTTTTTCCTGGAAAAATATTAGTCAACATAGTATAATCTCTAATTAACACAACTGGGTAACAGTTTTTCGATATCTACTCTCGTATAGGATTAACAAATGACTATCGTAAAATCAGCATAAACACCGTATCATGACCTTAGAGGCAGAAGATAGAAAAAATTTCGGAGAGAGAGAATTCCTATCTTAAAATTTTAATTAGTTTAAATATTTCGATGGTTAAAGCTTTAATTTTTCGAATACAATGTTCGTAACGAAATGTAAAGTAATTAGCTACGTCCCTATTAAACATTTTAAAATTAAATCTTGTAAAATTGTTAATCAAGATGAAACTAAGAAAAATTCATCACAATAAGTGACACGGTCTCTTAAGCCCGACTTGCGCTCACTCGTCATTAGTTTTTTCGCCTCTAAGCATACTGCGATATACTGTCATTCATCTTCCTGTCGCTGAGTCATCGTGTCATTGTGCCAAATTATTTATGCCAACATTTCCTGAGCGATAAACGACATGCATTAAACCAGCCAATCGTATGAAGCCCGAACTCGTTCCACTGGAAAACATGTGTGAGTGTCCTCTGTGTGTGTTAGTAGACTGAGTTAGCAGCTTCGAGCGACATCTGTGTTTACATTACGAGACACGATGTACATTTTGTGTTCGGCGCAATGTGTTCTTTCTGTGCATGACGTCGCTTTAGCTGTTTATTAAAAAAGCCGTGCGGGTAAATAGTCGTTATGTCTGCCAGGCACAGATGCAGGAGTCTTTCAAAATTATTTGTTTACTTGTTTGACCGTCACAAGCTGTATTAGCATAGGTACAGGCACTGGAAAATTGCGAAAATATTTAATATAGTCTCCAATAAACTATGGTATTTTAATCGTAAAGCGTGTGAACAGTTTTGGGACGAATCTCACTCGTTCTGTGTTAAGACAGTACAGTTCTAACTGGGAATGTTACCGATAGAAACCGTGATTCAAATAAACGATATCGATACAAAACCGTCAGTGTAGGTCGTTGGAGTCTATCGAACAGACAACTTTTCCCGCGATATTCCAGTGCCTCTAAGCATAGGTTATCTCAATTACGTCACTAGGGTTTGTCAATCACCAGGGTTGTGATAAACGCTATTAATGCTGTTTAGGGTTGTAAGATGGAGGGAATAAAAAACCTACATATTTTACGGAACGGAAAGGTCGCAGCACATTTATGCGCGGTATTTTATTCATGCTAAATATTATATTAACCACGTGTTTGTTTCTTCGATATTTTGAACACGGTGCTTCCTGTTCCACGTCGTTGTGGTTTCGCTGTAACGGTCTGTGTGTTCTGTTAACACTTTTTTTCTCGCGTCAAATCCTGATTCGTACATATTCTATACAGTCTTACCAATAATAATTTTCGTAAATTAAAACAGTTTTCTGCGCACTGGATGAATTTAAACGATTGCTTCTTAAAAGGGCGTAGTAGATAAACGCTGAGTTCTAGAATTGAGATATACACGTTTTGAAAGTCAATATAGAAAATTTACGAAACAAAAATCCTTGGTTAATATATTTGGGAACTTTACAAGCAAGCAGTTACCCAGAATAATGCCGAATGTGATCTCTTGCGCCACAATTAAATGCACGAGATTTCGGCGCCAGAGATTGTTTTTCAGATATACGTTACTGGGGAAACATTTTTGCTCAGAAAGTTGGCAAAAGTTATTGTCTGGGATTGCTGTTTTTTGGTTTTTACAAATTGGCTGCAATTCTGAACTGAAGCTCTAAGCACTGAGTTAAATACAACGCACTCGTAATCATGTTAAACATGCTCGAAATCTTTCAATGAAACAAACATAATCCGGCATTCCATTATCACAGTATAAGTAGAGACACTGGAAAATCGCGGGAATAGTTGGCTATTTGCTAGGCTCTAACATACTGTATATAACATTGAATGTTTCGTATCGACAGTAGCTATGGTTTATTTGTAGCATAGTTTCTCTCTACAACAGGCCCAGTAAGAACTGCACAGCTTGGACACGCAGCGTGTGTGATTTGTTCCAAAACTGTTCACACGTGTCACTGTTAATATAATACAGTTTATTGGAGACTATTTTAAACATTTTCGCGATTTTCCAGTGTCTCTAAGTATAAGGTATTTCACAGTTGCTCGTAACAAAGCCGGAGCTGATTGTTTTCGTGTCAAACTCGTGGTCTACCGTTGTAGCATGGGTTGCATATCACTGCAGGCGAGACAAGGGAAACTTAATAGCAGTTCGCTGTAAATAGCTCTGTCTGGAGAAGCTATTCCCCCACACATCTAGTCGAAATGTGTGGGGTGACAGACGAGGTTACATCATCGCCGCTTACCTTGCAGTCAACTCCATAATAGTCAGTTTGGAGTTGCAGATGAATAGTTGGGGGTGTCTGCATGTTGCCTAGTCACCCTCTGACGTGTCTCATGTAACCAAACTGGTTTCAAACCCGCGTTCCTCCTATAAATAGTCCTTGACGCTGAAAACATCAATTGATTCCTACGTTTTTCTCGAAGCCAAAATGTATAAAATACTCAATGTCAATCCTAGAAAATGGTATTTGCTAGCTTTATGAGTAAATATTTATCCAGAATTACTAATTCGTTACGCGTGATCTCTTGCGCCGTATTTGCATGCACGAGGTTCTGGCGTCAGAGATTGTGCCTCAGAAGTTAGCAATACTGGTAAGAATTTTGTCTAAAACGTTGGCTGAAATTATTGTATATGAATGCTATTGTTTAACTTTCGCAAATTGGCTTCAAGAAACCTACAATTATATATTAATGCTTTTAGCGTTGAATTATGTACCACGCCATCTTAAACGTCCAGAACTCGGACGTGCCACATATTTTCAGCCCCGGTGGACACATCAACTGGCTCGCCAGTGTTAAGAAGAGTTTACAGTCACAGTGCAGTGCTAACTTACTGTATCCGGGAAAAACAAACAAACAGATTGTTAGAGAGGAGGGGAAATCGTCCTCGTGACTAGCGAGTTTTACAAGACTTACGTCTCTGTACAAGAAGATAAGCGACCAGCAGTTCCCTAGTTTTGTGGCGATCTTGTTTGTCACCAGAGTTCAGCACGCTCTATAGATAAGTGTTTATTACTGGCTCGTTTCAACCTACAGTCAGTGTAAACCAACCAGAACATGTGCCTCTTCACGTTCAATTACTGCCCTGTTTCCTCACGTCACATACTTGGAAGAAGTATGTCATAGAATTATGCAACACTTTGGTTAAATGCCTTATGTGCCCTTCTGCAGCTCTGATTAATGGTTATTGGCAGCCAGTGGTGGCTCTAGGGTTGTTGGCAGGTAGGGCACAAGTTGCAGAGAACTGTATATAGTTGTACGTAGAGCCCGCGATTTTTGGTGAAAAGAATTCTGCAACAGTTTGTTTCAATGCCTTATGCGCACATATGCAGCCCTGCTTCACGGTCAGTGATTGGCTGTTTGTAACTCTCAGCGTCTAGGGTTCTACCCGCAAATCACAGACGTGTGGTGTCCAGTAAGCTTGTTCCTGTTGGCTCAGTCAAATGAGCCACGTCTATGCAATAATTAGAGATGATGGTATATCGTGAAAATGTTTTGTGCCAACATAGCCTTGAAAACACTGACACAACGTAGCTGTCTATAGACCAACAACGTGCATCAGATATTAAAATAGCGGTATTCTTATTGGCTTAGTCAAATAGGACAGTAGCTTCGCGTACAAGGAAAAGCCAGTAATCTTTTGATAAGCTGAACGTACGTTGAAGCCTAGCAAATAGTCAAGTTTTCCCGCGATAAACCATCATCTCTAGCAATAATACATTCTGCCAAAAACCATGAAGCATAGCTTCGTATGTGTACATAAGGCATTGAAACAAACTGTTGCAGAATTCTTCTCACGAAAAATCGTGAGCGTGTTTAACTCACACGCGTGTTGTGGTTCTACTAGTAAATAACACACGTGTGGTGTCTTCGTAACCTTCTCCTGGTTGGTACAATCAAATAAGTGACACTTCTGCACAAAGCGGCCAATAACCAAGATGCAGAGCTGCAGATGTGCACGAAATTCTTTGAAACAAACTGTTGCAGTAATTTTTTCGCGAAAATCCAGAGTTGGTAATAATGTGTGTCAACACGCAGCCAATTAGCAGCTGTATGCTTCAGTTCTCAGATAGGACACGGAAAAAAGGATTTTGTAGCAGGTACAACATATTTTGTGCTAATTTACCCTTCAAAATTTTATTCTGTGGTTATCACAAAAAACATTTTGTTGAGACCACTAAAACATTGTAGCCACCACAAAATTATTTTGTAGTTACCACAAAATAATTTTGCAGGAAAGCCTTCCTACAAAATATTTTCTTTCAGTATAGGCTTGTAAGTTAGTCTACAGGTCGGAGAACACGTGAATGTTTGAGGTAACACTTCCTTGGTGGGGTCGTTCACGCGGCATGCTACGAGGGTACTTGGCCTCTGTATGGTCGGCTACTCTGTGCCTACGGCGGTGTCAGGAGAAGGGTCGCTGGCCCAGGCAGCCTTTCTCCAGTCAGCGGGTCAGCAGGTCAATGGTCACTGCCCCAGTCCCACGCCCAAGGAGGACTCTCTCAGCTCGAGTCCCACTCACAAGTCCAGCGTCTTGTGTGACTAGCGTACGGCAGAACTGTTGCCATTCAACGTTAACTACAGACCCGAAATTTAGTGGATGAACGACCAGCCGGATGGGCTCCATAGTCCGGTGTAAACCTTGTCTTCTGATACTTCTTCAGGGCTGCTACTCCAATCAGTGTATCTGTGTGGGTGTCAATGAGTCTTTCCGCACGTTAGACGCTATGAAATGACGGAGACATAACGGTGACCTTGAAACGCGCATCAAATGCCGCATCGCCTCAACCATCCTAGCGCTGAACTAGCGTGCAAGCACGGCCGTCTTTAGTAGAAGGCCGGAGTCTTGAATGTGGCAACGCTGCATCGGAGGCCTACTGCCGGTCGCTCATTGGTAGCCCTAGTCTGTGAGACGTGTACACGCATAGCCATACTTAGTAGAAGGCCGCGGCCATAAATCTGGCAACACTGTCAAGAAGGGTCATTTTAACACTATTTTAGCTCTCCAACGGCAATGTATGTCACTGATTCGTTATTTTGTCTACACGTCGACGAATCAAGGAAAGCCATTGTCGTTGGAGAGCTTAAAAAATTTATTAGAATGACCATTCTTGGCAATGTTGCCAGGTTAATGGCCGCGGCCTTACACTAAAGATGGCTATGGCACACGCTACTAAAGCTGCACCTAGACAAGTTACAGAGACTAGGGTGGCCAAGAAGTGACAAGCGGCAGGCCCCCGATGCAGTGTTGCCACATTCAAGACTCCGGCCTTCCACCAAAGACGGCCATGGCCATAGCCGTCTTTAGTAGAAGGCCGCGGCCTTAGATCTGGCAACCCTACCAGGAAGGGTCATTTTAACACTTCTTTTAGCTCTCCAAAAGCAATGACTGTACCTGATTCGTTATTCGGCCATACACTTTGGCGAATCAGGGGAAGCCACTGCCGTTGGCGAGACAAAGAAGTGTTACAATGACTCTTTCTGGCAGGGTTACCAGATCTAAGGCCGCGGCCTTCTGCTAAAGATGGCTATGCCATGGTGCAAGATTCCCACCGAACAGTTTTTACTATAGGATACTATGCGGTGACCATGTAATTTTATTGGTGGAAAGTCTGTACCAAAGTTCAGTGCATATCGCAATCTGAGTTTCACATACATCCAGTTAGTACATTTTGAAGTACAACTGTCTGGAAAGGCTGTTTCTAGCTATGTTAGAGGGCTTAGAACCAATGCTTTCAATGAGCATGGTTAGAGATGATGGTATATCGGGAAAATTTTTTGTGCCAACATACTCTTGAAAACACTGTAGTTTCTTCCGACACGTATGAGTAGGTGTTGTACCTCTGACACATCATAGCTGTCTGTAGACCAACCGTAGGCATAAAATATTGCAATAGCGGGATTCTTATTGGCTCAGTCAAATAGGGCAACAGATCTACGCACAAGCGAAAGCCAGTGATCTTTTCATAAGCAGAGCGTACGTTGAACCCCAGCAAACAGTCAAGTTTTCCCGCGATAAACCATCTAGAGACCCGGATATTTCGCGGGTTCAACGACCAGCCGGCTGGACTGCACAGTACTGTATACACTATGTCCTCAGATACTTGTAAATTGTTTGCTGCTCCAGTGAGTGGACAGTTGTATATGTGACAAGGTAGCGCGGGGTCCGAGAGTATTTTCAATCATGTCTGCTATTGGTTTCGCAATCCTCAAGAAAGAGTTTCAGTACGAGTGATCCATTCGAAGTTGTAATTGACGTGAGCAGGAGTTTGAAATCTAACGTCTTCTGAAACGAATTCGCGAAATGTCAGTGTCTCTATGTACAGTATTAACAATGAGATTGCGACCTTGTCTGAAGTGTGTTTTCTATTCGTACGTTGGCACAATGGGCACACGTGGAATAGTTTCGTAGAAATAAACTTGTTTACGAACACAGGCGGTGTCCTTAAGTGTGTGTTTCATTAACTGTTACCCAGTCGCTAAAGTAATGAACGAGTACGAGAGTTTGGCATCTAAAGTCTTGTGATCTGAATTCGCAAAAATGTACAGACGAAAACGTCGTTGAAAGTAAATGCATGGTGGCTTGAAGTATATAATTGTAGCGAAACGTAACCTTACTGCGGCTGTGCTGTGTTCGTGTCGGCACACTATAGCATGATCCACATTGTCTCACGTGAGTCGACTGTCTTGATAGGACGAACCGGTCTAACGAGTCTATATTCTGCTCGGGTCCCGTGTTCCCACACTCTGATAACACTTGCTACTACAACTCTTACAAGGTGACGAGTAGGCTTTCCCTCAGTAGCATCCAGATCTCTCGAAACATCTCCGCAAATTGAGGGTCCCGTGAGACGTGAGCTTCACCGCCTCGTTAGCGAGCTTGCCGTGGTACACTCTGGGTCGTATTACTTGAGTAGATTCACTCGATTGTCGCGGGAAGATCTTAGCGCCATTTTGTTTCAGTGCCTTTCGTGCACATAGGCAGTTCTGCTTCTTTGTTATTAGTGCGGACCTCTGTCGCGAAAACAATTTTGCCCCAGTTTGTTTCAATGTCTAACCTGCACATCTGAAATTTTGCTTCATGGTTATTGGCAGCGGTCTTTGTTAAGAGCTGTATCTAATTTGACTGAGCCAATTACAATTCCGTTCCTGCAACATCACACGTCTGTGATTTGCCGGTAGAATACCAAGGCTCGTGAGAGTTAAAATACCCAATCACTGATCAAGGAGCAGAATTGCAGATGTGCACGTAAAGCACGGAAACAAAGTGAGGCCAAAATTCTTTTCACGGAAACCAGGGTCTCTAATTATTAGCAGCACGTATTTGTTCAGATACGTCTCTCACTTGACTGTATGAATCAGAATAATTTTATTGTTACTCTACGTAAGATAATGTAAGTAGTCGTTACGTCTGGACAGCGAGGTCATTATAGACGGCGACACAACTTGGTACAATGACAGCAGCTGGGAGAGGAGTCGGCAATGGCCTTTGATGAGGAACCATCCCAGCATTCGCCTGGAGCGATTTCGGCGAATCAAGAAGAACCGCAATCAGGATGTCCGGAGCCGGGGTTCGAACCCGGGTCCTCCTGATTGCAAGACCAACGTGTTACCGTTGCACCACCTGGGCTCGGTTATGTTACACTGTGTGGTTTGCAAGTAAAACCCTAAGACAAACCCAATCACTAGAGACCTGAAAAATTCGCGTTTTCGTTTGGGCACAAACTAGAATTCCATCAATAGAGCCCGGTAATTTTCGCGAAAAGAAATTTGCAGCACTTTGTTTCAGTGCCTTACGTGCGCACCTGCATCTCTGCTTTGTGGTCAGTGATAGGATGACGTAACACCCAGCGTGTGGAGGTTAAACCCGCAAATAACAGACGTGATGTGTGACAGTTATCCGTGTACTGATTGGCACAGTCAAATGAATAACGACTCTGCACAAAAACACTCTGTCAATAATCATGAAGTTGAACTGCAGGTGTACACGTACGACACTGAAACAAAGTGGGGCAAAAATATTTTCGCGAAAACTACCGGGCCCTACCATCAACCGTAATTTTGCGTCACTTTGGCAGTTTGCCTTTGACTTATTTGACACTTCCTGGAAGTCTCTGAGCCAATGATGGAAGTATAACTAATACAGACATATATCACTTTACCCGCAAGTAGTTAATGAGTAGAGACATGCAAAATTCGCGTTATCGTTTGGTAGCAGACTTAACTTCACTTTCCTATACATAACAGAGCATAATCTGCGATTCAATTGGCCACGAACTTGTATGTGTTGTCATTGACGTGTGTTACGTCTTTACAGAGATTGGCCTCTACCGTGTAAGCATTCTCCGCGGCAAGTCACGGCAATATAGGCCAGCGGGAGACGTCGAACGAGCCTATAGTCACTTGGAGTCTAGCCAGCTGTCAGAAAATAACGCGAATTTTGCATGTCTCTACTAATGAGTATCTGATGTCTGCTTCACTTCACATATATTCTTGCAGGCTAGCCTACATGTCAGGGAACGCGCGAATATTTCTGGTCTCTACCAATCACTGACAATGAGCACAACTACTGAAGTACACAGAAGGCATTAAAGCCAAATGGAGCTCTAATTATTTTTCCACAAAATCTTGGCTCTGTTCATGAATTCTGACATCACTGAAGATATGCTGAAGTTTTTTGCACAATCTTGTTTTCATGCCCGAAGGGCGTTGAAATAGAAAAAAATTACAACTTCATATTTGTATGAAATATTGTTAGTTTTATAAACTTTTCTTGGTAGTACGATTTCCTCTCACAAAAAAAAATGGCGCAGTTTTCTGAAATGACATTTCAAAGTTAAAGTTTGCGTACTTTTACTTCATACAAATATTAAAAACTAATAAACATAATGAAATGAACTACATGTCCCGAGCTTCAAGTATGAAATAAATACACTACAAAAAATTGGATTATAAAAAAATTTCTAAAATTTGCTAATTTTTTGTTACCCTTAGCAATTCTATGTAGTTTTCATGTGATATTATTTTCATTTAATAATGTTGATTGGTTTTCAAGTTTTGTATTTAATAAAAAAAATGCAAATTTTGATTTTGAAATGCCATTTTGGGAAAACTGGCGGAGCTAAATTTGTTTCGCACAAGGAAGATGTACTCTCAAGAAATGCTTACAAAACTTATCCAATTTTATAATAATATAAAATCATTATTTTTTCCCAATTGAACGCTTTTAATGTCCTCATATGCAGTTCTGTTTAGTGGTTATTGGGAATGTGCCTTTGTACCGAGACGTATTCGATTTTGTCTGTGCCAGTGATAGTAAGTTAATTGCAACACCACACATCTGCAAACTGCGTTGGCTAGATTCTTTAGATGCGAGAGAGTTAAAACATCTAACCAGTAACCATGAAGCACAGCCGCAAATATGCACGTAAGCTGTTGAAACAATTTCCACGAAAATCCAGTGTCCTTAACAAGATCTAGAAATTTAACATTTCTTCGCATCAATTCGCGAAAATGCCGGGTCTTTAGTCACAATCGATAGTTGATTGACTGTGACCGCATGAGCGGCTAGCAAGCGATGTCGCTGTCAATTATTTCCTTACTTATTTATGACTTGTAATAGTCAAATGAGTGTTAAGACAAATTGCTACGAAGTTATTTTTGTATTACTTTTCATGCTTTACGAGTTATACATAATTATTTTTTTCACGTCATTGAAAACATTTAATCTCTTTAATGTGAAATGAATATATAAATGTATTTCAGAAATTTCTCGCTTAATTATTCCCGTGTATTGCACAATATAGAACACATTCATTTGATTAAAATGAGAATAATGCCTGCGTAAGTACTTAAAAAAAAGTATGCAAGTTTTTTACTTTGTAAGATAACTTATTTATTAAGTACATAAAAAACTTAGTTTGCAAACTTTCAAAGCAGGCGGTTATGAAGGGACTCGTTACAAAGATAGCTCTTTTGAATAATGAATGTCCCGTATAAAATTTTTCAAGAAACAAGCAAAGATGAACGCAGTGGCCTTTACTTCATACGACCCAAAAATTACATTTAATAGCCGTCACTTAAAGTCTTATAGGAACTTACCATGCGCTAATGTGTTACAGTGTGTGCGTCATCAGGTTTTTTAAAACTAAACTAGTCCACATACACCCATTGTGTCAACGTACGAAAAGAAAATAAACTTCGGACAAGGTCGGAAATTCATTGTTAAGACACCATTTTCTCTTTTGAAACACTGTTTCACAGCCCTGCAACATTAACTAAAAACGGTCTTTTCATATTGCCGTTATTCGAAATGTACTTACCAAATACATGCAAAACTCATATTTAGATGTGCACTGAACTTAGCTACAGACTTTCCACCTATAAAATTATATAGTCATCGCTTAAAGTTCCATTGTAAAAATGGACCAGCAGGAATCTTGCGCTTTAGTTCAGTGCTTGGCTCGTTGAGGCGTCGTGGAACTAGATGCATGTTCCAAGGTCACCCTTAAAGCTCTGTCGCTTCCAAGCTTCTAGCGGGAAGGTTACTCTACTCACATAGTTGCAGCAGGACAACAGATTCACCAGCACACCAGTTCAGAGTCTTGCGTGTAGGAGGACAACTTGTGGGAAAGAAGTTAAAAGCCGTAAGACACGCAAGACACTGAGAAAGTATAGTCGGATACGTATCGCTCCAAAGATGGCGTCTTCTTCTTGAGAGATGATTAGTTCGTCGTGTGACCGTGTGGAGAAGAGGGACTCACATGTCACAACTCTCTCCTGACAGAAGAGACTCTAATTTAACACATCTACAGTAAATTGTGACAGTTGCTTCCTATGTGTTGTACTTCTTCGATGTAACAAAGGCGGCCATATTTACTTCTAAGGTTTCCGTCGAACAAGCTTGAAGGCACACAGCTTAAATGACGAATCAATAGCTCAGTTTTAAGATCTTTCTTCCAAACATAAAGATGTAAATGTGAAATGTTCGGAATTTTACATACTTTAAAATGTTTCACAAAAATTAAAAGCTAATCCCTTACTCACCGTAAAGCTGTTCAACATTCAGCCAAATGATCCGTGAAACATGAAACGTATGCCGACGTCTTCGGTTGATATAATTTCCTTTTGTTTCCGAATTTATTTATTTACGTTTTTTGGCCACTGTAAGGCGTCCAAAACACTTCTGTGAGCAGTTTGCCTATAGAGTTTAGTAAATAATTAAACAGCAGAAATGAAAATTCACAACAGTCAACTAATGCAATCGTACAATCCAAATCAGTGAAAGTATTTCGTCTGTTTTGTTTTTAAGCTACTCACTAATACATATCATTATTCTGCATATCAAGGCCAAAAGAGCAAAAATAACAGAAACAATAGTTGGAACAAACTTTACGTAAATAAGAGACGGCCGTAGATGATATGCTTTAATGCAGGTCACGGTTGACAATCAGTATTGGCTGACATATAGACCTCGTAGCGTCAATAATTTAATATTTGCACAATAACGTATGTCACATGTAAGGTACCATAACCTTATTCTAATTATATAAGAAGTTGAAAGTCTTTCTCCTGAGAGACATGTTTCAGACCACCAAATATCAGTAATATGCACTGGAAATTCATATTTAATTAATTTATCAGCCACCTTGTACCTAGAAAGGTGACGGATACAGGATGAGTAAAACCTGAGGTAAACTTTCATAAATAAGGGGAAAAAATCTCTCTGGTCGTAAGACATGATTAGCAGCCACAACATACCATTCTTAGAGACCGAAGTGAGTGGCTACATCGACAGCCAATCAGAAGACAGTGTTGAAGTTCGGCTGCCTCAGGCGCCAATTGGAAGAACTGTTCTTTTTTTACTGGACGGTGGGCAGCGGACTAACGCTGATTGGCTGTGGGCGTTTTCGCCGTGTTGTTGGCCAGCAATGCTATTTTGCTGGCGTGTATGACCGTGTTTGCAGTTCTTCTGGCTATTTCACTTCTGTATACCTAAATATTATGTGAAGAAATAGTGTGTGTATGTTGGTTGTACTTACTAGGGTAGTTGACAAAGTATAGATTACTGATGCTCGATAATGTATAATGCATTAATGTCCAACCTGCAAGTACTTCATTGATTGTGATATTTTCACGTACTTACCTGTGGTTAAAAAAACATTAATGGATACTTCCATTTCCAAATGTGCCGTATAAAAAATGTAAAACAATACATAAAAAACAGGCAGTGGTATGTTACAATTGGGGAACAACACCATCAATGAATCTATGTCTTCCAGTTCCAAAGTAATGAAAAAACACACGAGAATAAAAGTATATGTTACAAACTACCACAATAATGGTAGCTGATAAAATGCAACATTTCTTTAGGTAATGAAATTTTTTAAATTTAATTTAATTGTTGGGTTTCAAAACGCACCTTGTCCAGTCTGTGAATGTGTACATGCAACCCTTTAATAACGATTTGAATCTGTCAGTGTTAAATGGCACTATGTCCGAAATTATAGGTATGTGAAACAATTTCAATCCAGGGACTTTGTTCATTTTAATCGAGTTTACAGACAACATATGATTATTGTTATGTTGAGGACAGGTCTAAGTTCCTTTCAACTTATGTCAATCCATTGCATTAAAATATATACACTGTCATTAAAAATAGATTTTCTTGGAATTTGTACGTAGTGCATTTTAACAGTGTCCGAGTCGTTTACATGTTAGTGTTTTCTAGGTGTTGGATGGCTTAGATTAGGGATATATTTCAAATGTTGGTACAGTATGAACTACAGAAGCATGTGTTGGTTGTGTGCGCAGGGGAACTCCCAGAGCGGCAATCAGTCCTCCTCTGCCAGAGAGACCGCCCCCTGGTGTGTCTAGCAGTGCCTGGCAGAGTGCTGTGTTGACTGTACCCGAGCCAGAACCTCCAGTGCCGCCTCCACGAACCAAGCGCCGCCGCCGGAGGCGGTACACCCTGGCCCGCAGTGCCTCGCTCGCTGCCCGGCCCGCCCCCGAGCCCGTCCACGGCCTCCGGCGCGCGGGCAGCGCCTGCGAGCTGTCCCCAGCAGTGGTAGACTCCACACCCAGGCTGGTCTTCGACTTCACTAGCTACAACAGCACGACGGCACGAACCCCACCACCCTCCCCTGCCCGCGACAAGACACCTTCCAGGGACATCCTGGAGGAGCTGGGGTTGCCCTCGACTCTGCGGGGAGACGCCGACAAGCTGGCACCCAGCCGTGCAAGCAGTGGGAGGTCCTCCATGACGCCGTCCCTCAGCGAGTTGGAGGCGGCGCTCTCTGACCTTCTGGAGGCGGGAGCCGCACGTAACGACGATGACGAGGAGGCAGATCCCATCACCAGGACGACCGCAACATTCCGCCCGCCCTCAGCACTTCCCAAGGAGGTTGTTGCATAGCAGGTCCCCACTGTTAGCTTCCTCCTTGGAGGTCTGCAAGAACTTGGCACGTTCATGTACAAAAAATACATCCCTTGATGGACGAGACCAGGGTTGCACAGTGCCGTCTAACTGGCCTTGTTGCTGAGGAGGTCGTTGATAATCGCATACCCAAGTCCTGGTCGCTTCTTTCATGAAGACAGTGCACCTCCGTGATCGTGGCCCTGTAACCAATATCACTGTGCACTAATATAGACAACTCTTTTAGAAATGGTGCGGCATTATCTTCTCGTACTCCTAGTAGGTTGGAACGGCAGCCAGCTTTATAGAGTGATTATTTACTTTATGATCGTTTCACACTATCCTTAAGAGGTCGTCACTGAAATGTGTCATTTTTAGAAGTATTAGAATTGGCAACGCTATTACTGCACATACCTGCGTTTGCAAGGCAGTACTTACAAACATATTTGACACCTCCCAAACTGGCCAAGAACGTACCTGGCCAAAGATCGGTTATCCTGTCAACAATCACGAACTACCACAATGTTAGATTGCTTCTGATGCATCGCCCATTCTTAATATGGTTGCCAACACCTGCAGAGTAAAGCTGGCAAAATGCGGAATCAATGAACTGTACCCTTCATGATATTTCTGCTAATTAGACATACTTATTTTCACATTTCCTTCAATTATTCTGGTCACTGAAATTAAAACAGCAGAAAATGAGAAAACCCAATCATTTGTAGTTTTTAAGTAAAAGCTTTGGGATAAAATGATAGTGACTCATAAATACGCACAGCGAGTATATACATTTTTGTCTTTCGTATTATGTATTGGTTTTAAAAAATAACTAGCAGTTACAAATTGATTAATTATACGGCCAAAATGCCATAATTTATTCGTGGATATTCATAGAAGTTTAGTTTGACAGCTTTTGATTGTTTTTTTCAGAGATAGGTTCTTTCTGGCGCAGCTGTTCTGCCTTAAAAACTCAGATGCCCTGCATTCGTTATATTTCTAGACAGAGAACGCCCAGACTCTGGACTCGTAAATGAAATACATAGTAATCAAAGCCTCAAATAATTTGCGCCATTTGAACATGGCTGTTAAGGTAGGAATTCTCTCAATATACCATGTGAATAATATGAACAATTTCTTAGTAGACCACGCATACAGCATCGGCTGGACACGTAGGTAGGTAAGTGACTTTCTTTTGGTTATGCTTATAGAGTGACATCATGAGCGAGAAGAAGAGGAAAGAAACGTGTTAAATGATAGACGAGTGTTTGTTCTTCTTCTACATTCAAGGTCAGCTGCAAAACTCCGTCCACGACACTTCTCAATCTTCTGTTCAGTGCCGTGAGAGGACGTGCTACAAGAATCAAGTCTGAGTGCAAAATTTTAAAATTAAAATATCCATACAAATACAGCCAGTTCTTAAATTTTTTACCAAGAGTTATTCTCAAGTGTCATAGGCCTACTTCTAGGGCACAATCCGCAAAGTCTAAATGTCCTTCACGGGACTGCTGCTTAAGAGATAACGCTTAACGAGGCTTCATTCTGGTAGAAATAGGCTTGTAACGTTAGCACTCACCTCCCACCAAGGCGATCCCTGCTCGATTCCCGGCGAGGTAGGTTCCCGGATATTCACATGTGGTAATCATGCCGGACGATGCCACTGGTCGGCGGGTTTTCTCGGAGATCTCCAGTTTCCCCCGCCTTCCCCATCTCGGCACTGCTCCATACTCACCTCATGTCACCCCTCATCAACAATAAAGACCTAGAGTTTAAGTACTGACCAAAATATCTTCACTTGGCGAAGAAATGTGACGTGTGTAGACTTTTCAAGAACGTGGAAATTTCAACTCATACTATTGGTGTTCATTTACTTAACTTACCGTAAAGGAATCAACCAATCAACGACTCCTAGATTATCCTCAAGTAGTCATAATTCATAAACTTATATGTTTTCTCCCTTTTTGAACAGAATAACCACATATAGCTCAAGGCTGAATACAGAAACGAATCTCTCAGTATGCGTACATAATCTCCGGAGACGAATCTCGTATAAACCTGTGGGCACATGGTTCGAAAACATATCAACGCAAGCGCTGAAGTATGTGAAGTAATTAGTGTGTATTTAGATCATTAATGATGTGTTAATCCCCTCGTTGAAAGATGTTTGCTCAGTTTGATTGTATTTTACACGTCACTGACATAATACTGGCTGTGAACTGTGCATAGTGAAGCTTTTCATATATTTAGAAATATGATTAAAAGTAGATCTTTATTAATAATTAATAACTGAAAAAAACCTGTTTTTAATATTCAGTGAATACTTTTAGTGGTGAACTTGAAAAAATCCTATTTTTAACATATGGTTCTTCATCTCATAGTTTTTAAGTCTCGGGAATTTATAAAGTATTTTTGCTCGAGTTAGTGAAACATTTTTAGTTGATTCTGACCGTTGAAATATTACCCCGGGAAGTTAACCATTACTGCGGTCTAAAACTTCGGTGCCTGATCAGAATAAAATGCCTTCACGGGAATATTGTTAAATAAAAATATGTAATATTGTTGTAGTTTTCTCAAATAAGTTTCTTAATAGTGTATGCATTGTGAACATGTGAAGTTGTGATTTGGCCAAGAATGCAACATTCAGTGGCAAATATTTCATTTAACAAGTTTTTATCTTGGCCGGAGGAATAATTGTCTGCAAGTTTGGGAAAGAGTTCGAATGACCAAGGCTAATTCAACTAGAAAACAGAAAATCATGGTGTGATAAGCCTGTCATTGGACAATTGCCGTCGCTTGTTACATTGTTGTCAGCATAGGTTGAAAATCAGTTGTTGATATTTCCAGTTCCATGTAATCACAGAGAAAAAAATGTATTCAGCTAGTTACACCTGCACATTAATTCTTCTAACACCTGTTCGACAACACAAAGCTATCACAATCACTCATGATGGGCTCCGGCTGTGGGTCCTACGGGGATGCCTTAAGAGTGCAGGGTATATAATTCAGCGTTAAAAGGACTAGAACATAATTATAGGTTTTTCAAAGCTAATTTGCATTTTAAAAAATCCTAGACAATGGTTGTTCCCAACTTTCTGAGCAAAAATTCATCTCGATTAACGTATACCTGAAGAACAATCTCTGACACCGAAATCTCGTACATTTAATTGCGGCGCAAGAGATCGCGCTTAACAAATGCGTCGTTCTGGGTAAACGTTTGATCATAAAGTTGGCAAATATAATTATCAAGGATTGTTGTTCTGTAATTTTTATATATTGACTTTCAAAAACGTGTAGATCTCAGTTGAAGAATTCAGCGTTTATTTATCAACGTCGCCCTCTTAAAAAATCGATATATTCACACCCCAAGCAAAAAACGGGTGGTCTGGGTTTCCTATCCCGGTTAAATTTGGGCTATAATGTGCAAAACTGTGCTATTTAAGCAGTTCTCGAACCAAACAATAGAATATACCGCTTTAAAAACGGTTACTTTTCTTAAGGATAAATTGTGCTTTAAAAGTAAACACCTGTGTCCTGATACACAATCAATTTGGTAAATATATACTGTAATTTAAATGAATAATAAACTAAATTGTACTCAGCTTTTTTGAACCTACAAACTATAAAGTTTCATTTAATATTAAGGAAACAATAAATTTGTGCCTGTTTTATCTATGTTGTATGTTGTAGCAACACAAAATCGTGTTAACCATGATTTTGTTGTTAATGTTGTGTTGTCTTTGATAAATATTTAGGGGAAGTTTGTTATTGGAAGGTACCAGGGCCCCTATGTACACCCCTCTCAATTCGCCCTCGCAATTGCTCAATATTCCACAATATTATACTTTGCCTTTAAAATATCACCCAATACAAAACATAAACGTTGTCACATCCGTGATCTGTCGGTTAAAGTTGTGCAACTAGAAGAGGAAATTTTCACTTGTCGATCTCGTCCATCAGAAACCCTGTAACTAAATATTGTGGTTTGTTGCGGGTGAATTTGACTCCCTGCTGGGTTTCAAAGTACTCTTAGCATGACAGAAGGTTTGCTCCTGCTGCAGGCTGTCATGCATAGGTGTGCCTCGCGGAAGGAATGGGGGACACGTCTCCCCCAAATTATTTATGGGTAATTGTCCCCCTTAAGAAAATTATAAAAAAAAGGATCTAATAAAAATAGTAGTTTTCCTATCAGAGGCAATATATTAAAAGTTTATGTATGAAAACTGTTTTAATAGACACATTTTTCACCTCAAAATCAAAATTTCCCGTAGAAGAACCTCCGAATACCTCCATTTTGTATTGATGACTATATCAGCCGCTGGACATATTGTACAATACTATCTCCCGCGCTCACCAATGTGGTCATGTGTATGTGATTCACCGATCCATTTGACTGAGCCAATAATAGATCTACTATTGCAAAAGTAAATGTCTGTGGTACACTTAGGTGTGTAAGGAAAAGTTCAGCCAATCATATTTGCTGCATCTAACAACGACGTTTTCAAGAGTATGATGCATAGAATATTTCCGTGATACTCCACCATCTATATTACCTTCGTCATATCTAGTAGACTTCAACTTAGGTTGGCCTAACAGGTTGGCGTAATTCGCAGGACGGGTAGTAGTTCTGTCAACTGTAAGGCAGCCACTATCTCTATGTGACGAGAGACAACAGTGTTCTGTTCAAGGTTAGTCGAGTGCTTCTGAAAACTGGCTCAGGTTCTCTTAACTGCTGAAAACATTAACTCTTATAATACGTACATCCAACAAAACTATATTTAACCAGTCATCGGTAAGCATATGTAGGTTAGGTTCTTAAGATAATACATATTCATTAAACACAAAAGAAAAGGTTATTATGCATTATCATCATGTAAATGTTTCTTTTAAAGAACTGTACCAAGGTTCAGCTTCGAACCATTTGGATAATGTAGTTTACTGTGTGTGAGATACATAAATGTCTTATCTGTTTTAAAAAGGTTTTATAAAAACATGACGCAAAACAAAACAATTTTGTAGAAAATATTTCGCTTGGGTGATAGAGTTGTAACAAATATATGTGACGTCGAAATTGTACACTTGTTATCACGGATCAGTGCATCGCTGTGTACAATCTTTTGTTTTACCAAGTTGGAAGATTTTGTCTTTTAAGAATCCTTTTTAATATTGATTTAACGAAACGGATGGTTTTAGTTTTTCTGAAATCTGAACTTGTGTTTCTCTCAGTCAGAACAGTAAGATATGGCGATAAGAACTAAGCTCAGCGATTCTCTGTAAATGTCGCTGCAGGTAACGTGGTCTGTGTTCTTGCTCACTAACTGCGATACAATGAAGTATAGTCTGCGAGTGAGCCAGGTCAGAGTGCACTGTGTGATGACAAGTACACAGCGAGTGGGGCGTGAGCACGCATACTTCCAGGAGCGACGTGTGTTTTGTAGATATGTATCATACGGACAATTGTACAATAAACGTATTTTATCAATTACGACTTATATTCATTTCTCAAACTTCCCTGACACAGTGAAACTGATTACAAAACGTAAAGTCACACTAGCTACCAAGCCAACACGCAGATAGATGATGGTAGGTAGTTGCCCAGAGAGAGACGAATTGCCTATGAAGTGTGCTAATGAAAGTCCTGGCACGTGATACTGTGCACCTAGCTGTACCTACTTATTTCATTACTAACAGAAGTGCAGTGACTTACACTGTATGTACTTGCAGAGCGTGGTTTAATAATTCATATTAATTATTTATAACATTTTGAGAGGCATGTTATTGTTAGAACCTGCTCTCCAGTACTTGAGTCCATATAGAGTATTCATACGGACACCTGATTTTTCAGAAAATATTTCTGCATCAAATTGATTCGATGCCTTACATGCACATCTACTGTTGGATGGAGTTATACAGAAGGGAACTAACACACACATTACTGGAGCTGAGATATTCAAGGTCAACGTCTACTGTATCGATATAAACCTTGTAACAAGCTGTGTTATTGTGGACATAGCCACAATAATACAGCTTGTCATTCTCTCCCATTGCATGAACATTCAAATACGCTATAACCCTTGTAGAAAGTACTTTTTCTTGCCTATTATTTTAATTAAAATATTATGACTTCATATTTTTCTATGACATACTTCGTACCTTCTTCTTCTATTTGGTATGATTATCTCAAAATATAATACTTTGTGGGTTGATTTCGCTCTGCATAACTCCATCCAGCCCTACTTTACCATCTTAAATAAGGTTAATGCGATACCGCATGTCTGTATGTGATTTGCAGTAAAACGTTCAAACATGTGAGAGCTTAAAACATCCCCAATCACCGTCCAGGAAGCAGAGCTGTAGATGCGCACGTTAGGTACTGAAACAAACTGTTGTACAAATCGTTTTACAAAAATAGAGGTCCCTATGTACCGGCTATTTCACGTCTGTACTCTTAAATATTCTGTGACGAGACCGAGGCCTGTTTCAACTTCTTCGGAACTGCGTTGTAATTTTCCACGGAGAGATGAGGGCGATAAGGTTCGCGTTGCCACACTCGACGATAACCGCTTCGCTTCTGTTCTCGGAACTGGTGTGCTGTGTTTTTATTTCTGTGGGGTTTAAAGCGGCGGCTCTAATATTTTATATATGGAAACTATGTAGTAAGGTCGAAGTCATACTTCTAGTGTTGTTTATCTACAAATTCGGGATGTCTCTGGTTCTCGAGGAAGCGGTAGTTAGTAATGTCTATACATTAGGTCATGATCATTTCGTGAAAAGAATTTCAGTTTTTTAAAGTGTATTACGTGCACGTAGGCAGTTCTGTTTTGTAGTCCGTGATTGGATGTTTGTGCTCTCAACCGTCTTATGCTTCTACCAGCAAATCACAGACCTGCTGTGTTGCAGTAACCTTACTGGGATTATCATAACTAAATGATAGATATCACTTCACAAAGACACGCTGCCAATCAACATGAAGCAGAGCTGCAGGTTTACACGTAAGGTTCTGAAACAAACTGGGGCAATTCTTCTCAGAAATATTCATGGCCTCAGACCAAATATAAACACAGATGTGAAATGACGTGACGGCTTATTTGATATGTTCGGTTAGTACAATTTGAAGTACGGCAGTTTGGAAAGACCGTTATTAACTTTGTTGGAGGACTTCGAAACAACGATTTAAGGGCGCGGTCTACCGCTAATTTCATCACCAGGTTTTTTATTTTATTTGTACCAGATATTTTTTTTCATACTTTATAGACACAAAATGTGACTAAATTTGGCTCTTATGAAATTTTTTTTATCTCTTATAGTTTTCTCGTAATGGCTTGTTAAAGTCAAAATTTGCATGTTTTCGTTTTAAGGACTACACTAAAACCAACTGACATACCAAACTGAAAAAAAATTCACACTGGTTAAAGACATTGCAGGCTAGCTACAATGTCACGCTCATAAAAACAAAGAATATTTTTTTTTGTATTTAAATAAAAATGCTGAAATTTAAATCGTAAGTTTGAAAAATTCAATATTTATTTTAAGTACAAAATTATTTTATTTTGCGGTTAAACATATCTGAATTTGTAGCCTATGACATCGTTATTCACTGTGAATTTTTTCAGTTTGGTAACCGAGTTGGTTTTAGTGTCGCCCTCAAAACGGAAACACGCAAATTTTGGCTTTAACGAGCCATTATACGCAAAAACTAAGCAAGATAAAAAACATTTATAAGAGGAAAATTTAGGCACATTTTGTGTTTAAAACAAGGAAAATAATAACTGGTACAAACATAAAAATAAAATCATGGTGATGAAAATGGAATTAGACCGCGCCCTTAATGAGCATGGCAAGTTGTCGTATCGATGACGTCCTTGTATGAAGTCTATTTCTTTTTCGTAGTACATTTGCACGCTGGGCACATGTCGATCAGTTTAGTAAAAAAAGAACTTGTTTACGAAAACTCCGCTGCGTATTTGAAGCGCGGGATGGGCGGAACCCTTAAGGGGCCCGCTTCGTGGCACATGTGTTTGTGTGAGTGAGGAATGGTGCTAAGGGCGACGTCGTATGGGCCATACAACGGTGCGTCGCCTCTACGCTTAAGGCGTGCAGTCTTCGCGAAAAAACAAATTTCCTATGGGACTTTAAGTGGTGACCCTATTGTTTTATTTACGAAATCACTTTACTAAAGTCCAATGCACTACCCTTAAGTGGTTTCACATGTATTCGGCTAGTATATTTTCC
>PNEQ01039580.1:0-24331 GCA_003012365.1 Medauroidea extradentata | reverse complement strand
GTCGAGTTCGTCATATGTTCTTTCACTAATGTTGTATTCAAATAGGAAAATACACGGAACTACGTACAATAAATCGCTACCAACCATACAAGCAGTAAAGTAACTCTTGTTAGTGGTGATGTATATGCAGTAACGGCTAGTGATTTTTTTCAAAGGTTAAATCTTTAGTGCTCACTTTATTCCGAATGGCCTATAGATTACTGAGAACTTGTTCACTCTCATTTCTCTACGTGTAGTTCTAAATTGAAATGAAACAAGAATAAAACCTTTCCAGTTAAGATATTTTGGTCAGCACTTAACATCTAGATCTTTAGCGCTGGAGAGGGGTGACATGATGTGAGAATGGAACACCGCCAGAAGGAAAGGGAGGAGGAAACGGGAGATCCCCGAGAAAGCCCGCCGACCAATGGCATCGTCCGGCACGATTCCCACATGCGAGAATCCGAGGACGACCCCGCCAGGAATCGAATCCTGATCGGCTTTTTCGGAGGCGAGTGTTCTGGCCACTGCGCCAACTGCGGCCCCTACAAGACATTTATATATTACCATGGTGCCAACTGATCTCTTACAAAACTAAATGTATATTTCAGTTGGAAAACTAGTTAATTTCGCACAATTTATCTTAAGGGCACGGTTCACCTCAGATTTCAACGTCTATATTTATTTTTATATTTGTACCAGATATTAGTTTTCTTATTTTAGACATAAAGTCTGATTAACTCTTCCTTTTAGGAAATTTTTGTATCTCTTACAGTTTTACGTCATGAGTCGTAAACGTCAAAATTTGCACTTTACGGTTTTATGCACACCGCTAAAACCAACTGACATACCAAACCAAAAAAATTCACAATGTGTAACAATGTTGTAGGCTATGATTTGACATATATAAAACCAAAAATAAAATATTTTTGTATTTAATAAAAATGCTTAATTTTGAAATGAAAAGTTAAAAATTCAACAATTAAAAAAATACAAAACTTTATATTGTTTTGATTTTATATGTGTCAAATCACAGCCTACAACATTGTTATACACTGTGAATTTTTTTGGTTTGGTATGTCAGTTGGTTTTAATGGCGTGCATAAAACCGTAAAGTGCAAATTTTGACGTTTACGACTCATTACGCAAAAACTATGAGAGATACAAAACATTTCTAAGAGGAAGATTTAATCACAATTTATGTCTAAAATAAGAAACAAATATCTGGTACAAATATAAAAAAATAATAAAAGACGTTGAAAACTGAGGTGAACAGCTCCCTTAAACATTAACTTTGCACGTAGTTTAAATATTTCACAGCAAAAATTCATGGCTTAGTAGGAGCCTTAGAAATGCTCATTCATTTTACACTATAAATAAATCATATATAGGGACGGGATTATTTTTGCTCCACTTTGTTTCAATGCCTTACGTACACACCTGCAGCTCAACTCCGTGGCTCTTGACAGAGTGTTTTTGTGCAGAGTTGTTATTCATTTGACTGTGCCAATCACTACACGGATAACTGCCACACATCACGTCTGTGATTTACGGGTTTAACCTCCACACGCTGGGTGTTACGGCATCCAATCACTGACCAAAGAGTCGAGATGCAGGCGCGCACGTAAGGCACAACATGCTGCAAAAATCTTTTCTCGAAATATCCTATCCATATTCATATATTTGATCCAAACTGTGAAGCCTACTAGAATGTGAGGTCAGGGGCAAAACAAATGTTAATTTTGCTCCTCTAGACTTGACCCTGAGGCCAATGCTTGCCATGACGTAGTTTTATATTTGTAAGACTGTTACAAGTAGTAAATTTGAGTCCTGCCGACTCTTATCAGTAAACCACGTTCTTACAGTAGGTATGTTGAAACAAAAAGGGATGCCTGTTTTTATAATCAACGTGTAAACCTTTGAAGTTCCTAAAAAACTCAAATTTAATGTTTAAAAAAACCGCGACTCTTTGGATTCTTCCAGAGTATTTAACGTATAAATATTAACTGTTTTGGCCATTAGTTTTATCATTTTGTCATTTTGATACAACTAGAAATAGGCGATGATCTTCAAATGGTTGAACAGATTTTCTTGAATCATAGCTAAGAATACTCTCGATCAATTCACCGTTATAAAAAAAAAGTTGGTTCATCCGTTTAGGAACGACGATACGACAGACAAATACACAAATACACGAGTTAAACTTATAACACGTAAAACCCCTCTTTTTGTGTCAGGAGTTATAAAATATCATAAAAAAGAGCGTTTAGTGATTTGACTTATCAATGCGATGCGGGTTTGGGTTTGAACTAGGATGCATTGTTTCCGTTGAGCGGGGTTGATTTCCCCGCGTGCCCAGTAGGTACATTTCGAGACTTGAACAGTTTTCATACATTTTTCTCGACACACTTCATAAATTACAATGAGCCGTCAACCAAGGACAGAAACCAGTAATTGAGGTGCTTTATATGTCCGCTCCAGATTTCTCTCGTATTATTTTCCGCTGATTTTTATGCCGTGACAGGGCACTTGAGTACGTACTTGTTATAAAATAATATGTGCGTATCTCTACATATACACAGTAATCATCTAATTATTAACCTTCCCTCAAATATATTCTCCACTATAGTAATATTTGACAAGTATATAACACGTACACGATTATGCAACATAAGACAGTACATTATTAAAAGCAAACGCACACACGCACGCTTCCATGCACACACGCGTACACTAGTTTTAAGCCCAATGCATACGGTTATCTTTCTTGACCAAGACGGTGATCAAGAAAAGGTAAGAAAGAAAGTGTACACCCCTTGTATACAAACTTCATGATCATACCGTACACACGGTAGTACTTGTGTGCTAGCTTATATGTGCCTATATACCATAAATGGTTGGAAGTATGATGCTGTTTTTAATTAATTTTTTTAAAATTTTCTTACTATCATAATAAACAAGAATAAGGAAGTTTTAATTTTAAATTATAAATTACATAAGTCATATACATGATAAAATCTGAAAAATAAATTTCTTGTGACTATAGAAGGCTTCAGTTTGTATTCTACTCTCAAATAAACACTATTTAGAACAAATTAACGTACATAAAAGAGCCAAGTGAAAACACAAACAAACGACTTGCACGAGGTGCATGAAAATTAGAACCGTCGCTAAATGTTTCTTAGCTAGAGTGCAAGACTTTGCACGCACGCTACTTGCATACAAGTCGGCCAGTCACACGATGCAAGTCGCCGTGAACAAGAGGATGTGCACCTTCTGGTTCAAGAAAGATATCCGTGTGTGCTGGGAAGACGGAACATTTGAAACAATTCAATTGACGAAATTTAAACAATTTTCGGTGAGGATGTTACCACGTGCTGCAGAAACCTGATGAAGTACAGTTTTTATAACAATAAGTTTCTTCGTGAATTTCCACAATTAGCAATTCCATCATCGGGAAACATTTTTACGAGAAAGGACAGCATTAAATTCTCAAATATTTTTTTTTGGGAGGGTAAATTTTTTGAAAGGGAATAGTCGTTACAGGTTTCTGACCGTTATAACTGCCGTAATGGCGTCCATTGTCTCCCGTGAAAGATGGGGCCAGCGCACGCCAGTCTTTTCTTGCCGCGTCGCGATTGTGGTTCGCACGAAGGCCGCTAGGTGCGCGGTGGTGGAGGAAAAAAATTGTGGGAGGAGGGCTGGGGTGTGGAGTGAGAAGGGGGTGAGGGTGTGGCGCAGGAACAGAGGCGACAATGAAAACAATACTCGGACATAAATCCGAGTGCTGGTATTAATTATGCCACTCTTTGTTCCCCACCCTTGCGTGGCCGGTTTTGAAACAATGCCCGCCATACCCGGCACCCCTCGCGGACCAAAACCACCCCCTTGAACCTTGCCACCCCCTTTACACACTTCTCTTGCCAGACACGAGCCCTTTAGTGCGTACCTCGGGGCGGGCTGGCTTTTCACCCGTTTTGCTTTTTCTCCGGGGCGACCCTTCGTCCAGCCGCACCCCCCCCCCCCAAAAAAAAAAACAAAAACTCTTCTCTCCCTTCCTTACACTGCTATTTCCTCGCGCGTTCGCTGATATCAACGGCCATTCCATGCAGGTGCGGCATTATGGCTCGCACCGAGGGGAACAAAAAAACTTGAAATTAACGTCTGCTATTGGCTTGTCCCCGGTTACCCCCTTCCCCCCTTGCCGACACTTTCCCGGTCACATCTGTTACCGACATATAATTACATTTTAAACCTGCGTAACACTTCTTCCTCCATTTTTTTTGGCATCTGCGTTCCTAAAAAAACAAGGAGTGTCTCTCTTTTTCCCCCTCCTCAGAATTGTTTGAACAAGGAGGTACTGTCCTTCAGCCGGTGTGTTTGCCCGAGGCTAATTCCGTCTGGACGCCTTTTGTAAAATGAAAATTGTCGAAGTATGTACATTATTCACTATCACTTTGCCGATGACCTAAATTACGCACTGGCAATAACCCGCAAAATATTTAATGGATTAAAAACTTTAGTGCATATACACATTTACACACACCTGCACATACGCGTACGCACGCATATACACATTTTTTTTAAACTTTGTCACTGGTAAATTAATAGAGTATTATTGAACGGACGTTAACAATATTCAAAACATAAAACTGGCTTGCATTTATACGCTAGTATTCTTATTTTGCTAATTATTTATTCAATTAAAGGCATATTTCCTAACACTTTCACTTTTGTTTTCGTTAATAACATTACGATATGAGTTTCGCTGTTTAGTGACTGACTAGACTTCTTGATTATTTTAATACCTTAGCAAAACTAATAACATGTAGTTTATCAAAGTGACAGTGACACATACTCATCAAATTTTAACATTTGTCAGAAGCGGTCTCCGGACAGTAACACGGAATTTTCGGGCACCGGACGAAGAATTTTAGTAGCTAATTTATTACATCTAAAATATTTATTTAGATATTTGTTTACAAATCTTCTTAACATTCACTTAGGAAATCATAATTGTGATCTTAAACTGCTCTAAAAGGTTTTCAGTTTATAAATCCGAAGTTGACATTTTTTAAATGAAGAAATGCCTTTAGTGTTTTAACATCATATATAATAATAGTTATTTAACCAGCCAATATGCTACTCAGAAGTTATTTTTATTTATAGAGGAACTTTTTTTTGGCAAAATATTATAATGAATAATCAAAATAGACTTTACCCCTGCCCCCACTCCTCAACCTCTTAAAACTGAACTGTAGCATTTTATAATATATAAAGCCGTGCTTGGTTACTAAGCGAGCCTTCGCAAGTTTAACCAATTAGATTTTATAGTTTAGCTTAGGAAAAGAACCATAATTTCGTATTTATGTTAACGACAGCAAAGAAAAGCAGAAAACATAGTTATGTAGGCACCTCGAAATATATGTGGGAGTTGACTGAAAATAGTGAGGAGATGGAGAAGATTCCGTTCGACATCTCACCTTCTCCCTTTCCCAAGTTGTTAAAACGCCATGGATCAACGAGAATTGTGCTTTTGAGCCCGGGATTTTTCGCACAATTCTCGTTGATCTGGTGGTGAAGCGTGCATTCAAACACCACTTTCTGTGTATTCTTTTAAAACTGGACGAAGTAGAACCTTCCTGTCTTGCTATTTTACAGTTAAGAACTAAAGTAAATAAATTGTAACTTTAATGTCATTATTGCTGTATTCACCTTAACGGTAGGCAAGATATTTTACCTTACCGTGTAAAACAGATTTGTAACTCTTTGTTACAAAAGGATAACCTCATCCAATTCTTTCGTTTAAAAAACAACCGAAGGTGATTTTATCTTACTGCTAACTTTAAGGCATTAATGTGTTTCTTTTGTGTGCGAATTTCATCAACGCAGGATTGCAGGTAAGTAGCCAAACATTTCAAAACACAATCCGTAATGCAACAAAATTCCAAAGTTGATAAGCTCGTACCAGCAAATAAAGGTTTAATTCGACACAAGAAAGTAATACGAGGCTGTCAAAGTAGTAGAGATAAGATAGATTGGTAATGTTTCTAACCATGTTATTTTAATATAAATTTTCCCCAAACTGTAATGCAAAAGGCGATACCGTTTGCTATTAGTCCATTGAAATGTTACATTTTTTAGGCCTTACCTTGCGTTTTTTAGGGGACGCAATTTTATTTTTTGATGTGTAGGGGAGGAGGGGGTAGTGTAAAGCTAAAAACAAGTTTGTGGGGTCGCCACCCTTGTCCTACGGGCGTCATCTTGAAAATAGGAGTTGAAATGGTTTTTACGATATATTTCTTAAACTATTTATTTGATAAAAAAATTTGTCAACATTTTTTGTTGCAAGTTAAATTCTCTACAACTTTGGTCCAGTAACTTTTTGTCGTAGAACTATAAATAAAAAAATTATAAGCGAAAATGTTCAGAAATTCGAGAAAAAAATTAATATTTTTCGATGTAACTTTTTTTTTTTTTTTTACATTTAACGAAAAAATGATATCAGACCATTTTTGTAGATCGTTTTTTGAGGAACAACTTTTATAAACAACATTTTTTCATTAAGTCAATAGCTAAGGTTGTACAGCGCTCCGAAGTGAGTACTATTTTTCAGCATTCTTAACTATACCTATATTATACATGTGTATTAATAATGTGTCATCAGTTATTGTTTTTTTATTTTCTTTGTTATTATAATTTTTTTAATTATAAATTTTGCAATATTATTATAAATTAATTATTGACTCTTTTCCCCACCACCCACGAGGTAGAGTCTGGAGGCGCGTTTTTTTTTTACGTGGTATCCCCAATAGGCATAATCCACGGTGATTTTCTAAATTAGAACTACTCCGTCCTCATTCTTTTCGATGCACCAGGCTGCGGCTCAGCATCTGATCGGCTTTTTGAATTAAATATCAGTGGGAGAACTGGAGAAGGAAGTGGTGTTAATGTCGGCGGTTCATCATCAAAGTCATTTTCATTTATTAATTCTGAGAGTTCCATTATGTTGCTGCAAGTATCTCCAGAACAATGTAAGCACACTGCAGAACATTTCAGCCCTGCTTTTCGACATCCACACATCGCTCCACAGTTTCCTTTGCGTTTGCAAAAGATCAATTTTAGAAGCTCAGGGGGTGCTGGATGTTTAGAGTTCTGCACTGGCATCAATAATTTTCCACATTTTTTCCAGCCCCACACTGTAAAAAAATTTTGGTAAATTTACTCTACATGTAATGGAAGCATATTACCTCTACAAGTGAGGGAAAATTACTCAACACGTGTCAAGGAAAGCTACTCAACTGGTAATGTAATTTTTCATTACGTATTTGCGCAAGATCTCTAGGACAATTTGACACAACGCGCGAGCGAAACTTCCGAGTGGTTTGTGTGGCCAATACACTACCTTGCGAAAATTTCCACACATATTCGGAAATCAGACTTTCCTCTCAAGGTTGGGGAATATTACCATACATATGATGAGTAATATTACTCACTTTTTTTACAGTGCCAGTCTTCAGGATCATTATAATTACCAAGCCACGACTGGACCTGATGGTAGACTCGGAAAGTATGAAAGCGAGCTGTGTCTTGTGTTGGAGGAAGTGTAGATAAGTTAAATGTACTTTTTGTCACTGCCTTTGCGAATTGTTTGTATCTTAGGCTGTCAAGAGAATTATCATCTTTATTACCACCGTATAAAGATATAAAAAAACGTTCACCAATTACAGTGAGCAAAGCAGGGTCAACTCTCTTGTTGAGAAACAAAGCCGTTCCACTAGCAAACTCTAAATGTTTTTCCAGGGTTTTCACAAATTTCATTTTACCGATATTGTAAGGAGCTGAAGTTGTGTCACATCCTGCAAAAGCATGAAGAAACAGCAAGTTATCTGCAATGACATCTCCGTATATAAAACCTGACGCGCAATATAATTGTTCTGCTGTTCATCCTTTTGATGGTTTAAAAAAAAAATACATTTGCTTGTTTTCTACCAAGTGCTGTGAGCAATATCGGTATGTCAATATCTTCAGCTACAATAGTAACAGTATTAAATAATGGAGATGCAGCAAGAGCGTGCGAACGATAAGAGCTTCTGCATATGAGTCTGCTTGGTCAACAGTGAAACCCATTTCCGAGAATACAGTTTTAAGAAGTATAATAAAGTTAGATTTGTTCTTCTCATTACCAGGCAGCTGTTCTTTTGTTCCCTCATGGTCAGTTGGGTATTTTCTACCTGAACAGTATTCTCGGTAACGGCCATCAGATTTAAAATCATTTTAAAAATAATCAATAATTGCAAAATCCTGTTACGGAGTGAAAAAGAGTCAATAATAAATTTTTAATGATATTGCAAAATTTATAATTAAAAAATTAAAAAAAAACAATAACTGATGACACATTATTAATACACACGTATAATATAGGTATAGTTAAGAATACTGAAAAATAGTACTCACTTCGGAGCGCTGTAAAACCTTAGCTATTGACTTAATGAAAAAATGTTGTTTATAATAGTTGTTCCTCAAAAAACAATCTACAAAAATGGTCTGATATATATTTTTTTTTCGTTAAATGTTAAAAAAAAAAGTTACATAAAACAAATTTTTTTTTCTCGAATTTCTGAACATTTATGCTTATAACTTTTTTATTTATAGCCTAGTTCTACGACAAAAAGTTACTGCACCAAAGTTGTAGAGAATTTAACTTGCAACAAAAAATGTTGACAAATTTTTTTTATCAAATAAATAGTTCAAGAGATATATCGTAAAAACCATTTCAACTCCTATTTTCAAGATGGCGGCCGTGGGACAAGGGTGGCGACCCCTCAAACTTGTTTTTAGCTTTACACTGACCCCCCCCCCACACATCAAAAAAATATAATTGAATCCTCTAAAAAACGCAACCCCAAATGTAACTTTTCAATGGACTATATACCTAAACAAAAATGTGCAAAGGAAGTATCATGATAAAAATGCAGAGAGCTTACAAATCTTTGAAAGAGTTGTGCAGTGGGAGTACATGACCAAATTTAGATTTTTGGACATAGTCTATTGCGATGTAGACGTCCGTCAAAGAAAACCTAAGAGAATAGGAAAACATAAATAAGCAAGATTTACTTTAGTCATATTGATACATACACAACATAAAATTCTATAAAGTGAATCGGGTCAAATGAAACAAGGACAACTAAACAATGAAATTAAGAAATAAAAAATCAGACAAGAGATAAAATATATGAACCACAAAAATACGACACAACGATGAAACGAAACAAAACACGGTGGTTTTCCAGAAGAGAACAGAAAAGCGACGTATCGAGAAGTAGTATCTGTTCCAGTCTCCAGGCAAAGACACACTTCGGGTCACAGAACATGAGTGCGACTGATGAAGGGTCTGGAAAACCATCGTTGAAGGTGAGTTAAATGAAATATTTTTCTTTTCGGCGTTGAACTTCGCTACAAAATATACGTAGCATGTTTTTTTTTTCACTCCTCTTTTTATTCTTGTCAATTTTTTCTTAGAACACATTTAATAATAAAACACACGTCTAAAAATAATTCTTCAAATTCTCTTTGAAGAATTTCTCTGCTCCTTGCTTGCCGGCAGTCAATTTTTCCTTCCGTGCCTCATCAAGTTTTCCAGCTCGCTTGTAGCTTCAGAACACCATGCCTCCCCTTCCCCCAATTAGCCAACACTTTCCTTTTCCCCTTCCCAAGCCCTCGCGGCTCTCTTATGAATAAAGGTGTGTAGTACTTGTCTCTACGACAGTTCCTGGTATGTCCCTAGGGCGCCTGTAACGGCCTCAGGGTGTCAGGTGGTGGGTTGGGTGGGGTAGGGGGATTTATACGAGACTAAGGGGCCACGGTGATGATGAGGGAGCAGAGATGATTAAATTATACACTTGAGTAGAGAGCAAAGACGTGTTGTGTGTTATTGCTCAAGTCTTCTTCCTTCCATCTTGCCTTTTCCACCTGATGTTTTCAACGAAAGGAAGAAGTGTTCTGTTCAATGTGGGCGTCTATAGCTCGCCCAAGAGGAAATATATTTAAGAATTCGGCCTGTTTACTTTTCATTTTCTCGGATGTTTAGTTTATTTCCTCTTCTAAGAAGTGAATGATCCAAACGTCTGTTTCGTACCAACGTGGTTGTGTCTGTGCTGTGACATGACATGACTCGACTCCACGCACTGGAATGTAGGATGTTTTTGCTTCACAACAATGCAGTTTACGTTATCGATTATCATTTTCGTTCTACATTAATTGCACTCGGACAACATAGACGACAGGTTTTAGCATTTCTAAAATTTAGTAAAGTTTAACCTCTGCGAATTTTCTTTCTGTGTGTGTGTAATTATGTGTGCGTGTGTGTGTGTATATATATATATATATATATATATATATATATATATATAGAGAGAGAGAGAGAGAGAGTTACATACATACATTCATACACACACACGATGACAAGGAGACAGCTGCTAGTAATAATACATTTTGTTAAATATTTTTGGATTTTAATATCAACTAAACTCTCAGACTTGTTAGACTGGTAATTTTTATCAACATACAGAATTTTTTAGTCTTTTATAAAATATGCTTTTGTTATAAGAATCTTGAAGCAATTCGAATTTTTAAAACATATCAAGTAGGACCTGAATTAACTAATTTGTGTTTTTCTATTTACATAAAGAAATAATGTACGCTAATTTTAATTATACTACATCATAAAAATTATTTTCGATTCTTCTCAGGCGCGGTTTTTGTGAAAGGTTATTATGAAGATGGTTGCAGTGTATTAGGAGAAACTGTTTTTATGAAATAAACGTGTGTTCGATACCTTTATTAATAAAAGTAAACGCGTTCTTGAAATTATGTATCTCTATTTTTTTTTGTCTCTATATACTATGACTAGAAACATGGTTTCGGACTACCTCTAAATGGCAAGAAACAGCTTGTGCTTAGTTTTTACCAAAGTGTAACTTGTGCTTAGTTCTTACCCAAATGTAACTTGTGCTTAGTTTTTAACCAAGTGTAACTTGTACTTAGGTTTTACTAAAATGTAACTTGTGCTTAGTTTTTACCAAAGTGTAACTTGTGCTTAGTTTTTACCAAAGTGTAACTTGTGCTTAGTTCTTACCCAAATGTAACTTGTGCTTAGTTTTTAACCAAGTGTAACTTGTACTTAGTTTTTACTCAAATGTAACTTGTGCTTAGTTCTTACCCAAATGTAACTTGTGCTTAGTTTTTAACCAAGTGTAACTTGTACTTAGTTTTTACTAAAATGTAACTTGTGCTTAGTTTTTACCAAAGTGTAACTTGTGCTTAGTTCTTACCCAAATGTAACTTGTGCTTAGTTTTTAACCAAGTGTAACTTGTGCTTAATTTTTACTCATGTAACTTGTGCTTAGTTTTTACCCAAGTGTACCTTGTGCTTAGTTTTTACCCAAGTGTAACTTGTGCTTAGTTTTTACCCAAGTGTAACTTGTGCTTAGTTTTTACCAAAGTGTAACTTGTGCTTATAGTTTCTACCATACAATATCGCTACGGTGTCCATGTCCGCGAATTACATGACAGCCCGTGTAAAAGTTAATTCGTAGGCAAAATATTTGCCAGCAATTGGTAATTGATAGGCAGAGGCACGATTATTTCGCGTGTTGATCCTAGGTCAGGTTGAACGTCAATAACATATATTTAGAGATGATGGTTTATAGCGGGAAAACTTGACTGTTTGCTGGGTTCCAAGACACGCTCAGCTTATAAAAATATTACTGGCTTTCGCTTGTACGCGGAGCTATTACCCTATTTGACTATTCCAATAAGAATCCCGATATTGTAATATTTCATGCCAATTATTGGTGTGCAGAAAACTACGCTGTGCCAGGCGTATACCACCCAATCATACATGTCACAAGGAACTACAGTGGTTTAAAGGGTACGTTGGGATAAAACATTTTCGCGATACACCATCATCTCTACATATACTTCACTCCTCCTTCTGTGATTATACGAGAGCGGTTTTAACACACAGTTATAAATAAGGAAACAAGTCGTGGAGATATCGCGTGCTACACGTTTGTACTGTTAGAAGACAATGGATATTCGGCTTCAGCCGGTACACATATAGAACTGAGAAGTCTAGGCTGTTGCCAGATGAATACGCGAAATACTCGTGCCTCCGTTGATAGGATCTGCACCTTGGGTAGCCTGTCAGTGAAATGGGGCAGTCGGGCTGTCTCACTCGCACGTTTTCCGTCTCACATATTTCACCTTCCCTCAATGGGTCTCTTCCTACTTGACGAGAGTCTGGGTCCCGTTTCTTTCCCGCTCCTCGGAAGCACTCAGAAGCATTCGTTTATTTGGTGGAATCAAATGGGCGCGAAAGTGCGACGTGATAAAACAAAGAATGTCCGCCAATCAGCACCGAGGTTTCTGTGACGTCAGCTCGACAGAAATGGCTGACGCGATGCGAATCCCAAATAGAAAAAAATGTCTGTTTTAATCGCGTTGGAGTTTGATTTTGAGTACAAATGTTGGCGAAACTGGCGAGTTGGTATTAGATAGACTTTATTTATTTTGAGAGGGATTTCCGTTGGCAAATGTAAGCAAATCATAACATTTTTAAAGGAAATGTGTAATTGTGCCTTCATTTCCACATTTTAGAATGTCAGTAGGTGTTAAAAATATATTACGAAAAAAAAAAAAACCCTGGAATTCTGTAAAATTCTGTGGCGGTCGTACTAAAGGTTAGTACATAGTGGCAATGAACTACTAGGCCGACGTGTAATTTTTTTTTTTTTTGCGACAATGTTCAAGAACTAATTTTAGTTTTGTTCCTAAATATTTGTGAAACTGGTGAGTTGGTATTAAATTGCATTTATTTATTTTAAGAAAGATTTTGTTTGTTATTATAAGCATATCGCGCGTAACGTGGGGTTACTTCTTAGAGCATGGTTGTTATCTATGCTCTAAGGGTTACTTTGCACTTCATATTTTTGTTGTTAGTGAATGTTTGCTAAGTCGCAAATATTTGAGGACTTCGCTATTCATAGCTTTAATAATAAGCAATACTTTAGAGTGATAGTTATCCTGGAATTCCAACACAGAACTAAATAAATCTACAGGTGCAAAGTTTCCCTAGGGGAGGGGGGGGGGCAAAGTATACAAACTTTACGGTGACCTTTTACAATCATACGTGTAACTGTAACTTAATTTGCACATTTGGGAATGCCAGTGAGTATTTAATATATATATTTCAAATAAATGAAAAAAAAAATGGAAAAAAATGTATATATCAATGGCTGTCGTACATGAGGTAGTTAGTATATTGTGGCAATGTAGTGAGTGAATGAGATATTTCGGTCAGCGTTCAACATCGAGGTCTTTAACGCAGGTGAGGGTGACATTATGCGAGTACGGAGCAGCGCCGGAATGAAAGGGCGGGGGAAACGGGAGATCCCCGAGAAAACCCGCCGACCAGCGGCATCGTCCGGCACGATTCCCACGTGCAAAAATCCGGGGACCGACCCCGCCGGGAATCGAATTGTGGCAATGTACTGTTTACACTTACTATATTTGTAGTTTTTGTCGCACGGCAGACGAACTGCTGTCCGCAGTAACGTCAAGTTTAGTGTTGCATCAGAGTTGTATACAGACTTTCCAGTAACACACGCGTAGTAAGCACAGCTCGCGGATTCTTGGCTTAATTGGAGACGAAAATGTTTGTGGCAAAATGTTGTACGGTGTCGTTGTACGTGCACAGAGTGGTAAGATAACACTGTAGTTAGTCCCCAGACATCTTATTTATCTTACTAATCCTGTTCTGACCTGCATATTATGGGTGCACGTTGAAATCTAGATCAGTCCAAATATAAATCTACGTTTTCTCGACGTAATATGCATAACATATTACCTGGAAGTAGAGCACAAGTGGGGACTTTCTCAGTACGTTTTGCCACATTACGCACGTAAAATTTCGTAAAACACTTTGCCACTAACATTTTCGTCCTCTTATTTGGCGCAGGATTCACGCGGTGTGCTTGTTTCTGAACACCATGTATAGTCATTGCTTAGCACACCTTGGAGTACGTACACACTTCAACAGCTGGCGGACGTACAAGCAAAGGAGTTTAAACCAGTGTCCTCTGTTCAGAGAGCTGTTAATAATGTACCGGGATGTGGCGGCTGTGTATCACCGAATACTGCGCGGACATGAACAATTCACGTGCCGCAGAGAACACGCGGTCTTGAGCCGCGGTAATCTGGAGCAGCCTATGACAAGCTGCGCGGTGGTTGGTTAGGAGAGCTGCTAACATGAGAAGGACAACGTGAGGTAACTGGCTCTGCAAGATTGAGGGGAAATATTGACGCTCTTGGCACTGCAGCGTCATCCGCAAAGCTACTGCTTCGAATATGGGTTATGGCCGATAATTCAACGTTGTATGTCCGTCAGAGTTAATGGTTCGTATATATAATGGCCTCACTGTCTACGAGACGTAAAGTTCTATTTACAGTATCACAAAAATCTAACTTTCACCTGCGTTTCTTTGAGACATACGATACAGACTAAACGTAAAGTCGGTCTGCTGGAGATCCTCAGTCTGATGGGAACAGATACCAGTTTCGAAACTCCGCGTCTGTTGATGAAGGGAGCCTAATGGCATCGTCTGTATTTTTAACCCCCGACGCATAAAGAGGGGTGTTATAAGTTTAACGTATATATGTGTGTCTGTCTGCTGCGTCATAGCTCCTAAACGCTTGAACCGACTTTTATTTAATTTTTGTTTGTTTGAAAGGTGACTTGATCGAGAGTGCTCTTAGCTATGATTCAAGGAAATCTGTTCAGCCGTTTATAGATCATCAGCTCTTTTCCAGTTTTTATTTCGGTGAAAGTGAGCAATCCTACTTGTTCTGATCGATTTGAAATTTAGTATCCTGCGAGTCGCGGTTTTTTATTTTTAATTTAAGTCTTAACTTAAATTCGCCGTGTTTTTGTCGCTGTGTTTGATTGTATTGTCATTGTTGTTCTTGTCCATCCTTGTTGCTATTTCCATGCACATTGTTTGGCCCTTTTCTGTTTTGACTTTCTAGTTTTTTCCTTTTTTTTTTTTTTTGTTTCCATTATGTCTATATATTGACTGTAGCTCTATTTCGGAATTATTTGTATGTCTGTTGCTTAAGTCATTTCTTGCGTCCGTATAAAATATTTGTTCCTCATTTTCTCGTATTTAGTAGTTTTAATGAAACCGTGGGTCTTCTGTGAGTCACCAGCAATCGCTAGTAATGGCGTATATCAAGCAAAACACATATGTTTTGCGAAAATCTTTAAAAGATCACATACATGTAATGCCTAAGTCCATGGTCCCAATAGAGGTTAATCTTGTTCAGCTAAATACATTCGGCAGCCAAGCTTATGCTTGAACGTGTTTAGAGCTGGGAGGTTACAACACTGAATAAACTCAATGGACTTCCTAACCTCAACAAACTTGGAACCTGAAATGTATCATATTTAATTATTATCTTATCTACACACAACATTCATGACTTTTTAATTATTAAGTTGAATCTAACTGAAATGCTGCTGCTGTGTGTAAAGTATATATAATATTATTTTACGCCTTAAAAGTTAATTTAATTTAACGAGTGCAAAATGCCGCACCAAAAAGCAGCCATAATTGTTTCACAGAACGTTACTCCAAAAATCAATAGGAGAGAAGCACTGAAGATGTGTCGTTCGAAAATACGTATGGAACCAGTTTACTCTGAACGAGAAGAGACTGCGATTTGAATTCGTTCGTAGCTCGTCTAACAGCTCCGTAAAACTTAACATGTTTAAGTGAAGTAGTTTTTTATCCAGTTTGACCGCGGCCTTGGTCTAACTTTATTCTACTTTAAAAACAGGCTAACTTTATGCCAACTGTTCGTTGAAGTTGCTGTTTTGGGTATTTGAAAAATGTTACCTGTATCCGAGAATTCTCGTATGTGAGTGTTATCGTCCAACAATATGTAATATATATCCTACGTTACGAGTTCAACGGTTTGCGTTGAGGTACTGTGGGACATATTTTATCTTCCAGCTCGGAACTGTGTTTTAGGTTCGCTGTTCCTACCACGTAAGCCTACACGGGGTACTGGAAAGCAGCAAAAGAAGCGGAAATTCGTTGGTGTGCGCGCGCGCATGGGTTTTGCGAGCAAATATCGCCGCAAATGCATTATTTAACTTGGCCTCTGCTGTTTGCAGCACCTGGGTCTTTTCGACCACAGGTCAGACGCGTAAACAATTCATCGCGTTCTAGTCGGGTGTCTGGAGAGAAACAAGCTATTAATTCCACGGCACTGTGACCAACTTATAAACCATACAAAGGGGCCGTGGTGATGTATCGTGTAGACCTCTCGCCTACAGCAATGAAGATACAGGTCCTATTCCCGGCAGGGGTCGCTTCATACACTGTAAAAATATTTGTAAATTTAGCACTATAATATGAGTGTTAGGAATGTAGGCACGTATGGTAGAATAATTGCTTACTGTACACCAATGGTAGCATTCCTGTATATTACGAAATAGTTAAATGTTTACAGCTGTTAGCAGACTTCTGTATAGGCCTAATGGTTATAATTTGCTATATTTAAAGACATTGCTAAATCGCGGGAAATGTAGATTGTTTGCTAGGCTCCAGCATGCTGTGTATAACACTGGAGGTTTTGCACCCATATTGGTAGGGTCCGGTAGTTTTCGCGAAAAGATTTTTGCATCACTTTATTGCAGTACCTGCATCTATGCTTTGTGGTCAGTGATTGGATACCGTGTCACCCAGCGTGTGGAGGTTAAACCCGCAAATCACAGACGTGATGTGTGGCAGTTATCCGTGTACCGATTGGTACAGTCAATGAGTTAAATGAATAATGACTCTGTACAGAAACACTCTGTCAATAGTGATGAAGTTGAACTGCAGGCGTGCACATAAGGCACTGAAACAAAGTGGGGCAAAAATCTTTTCGCAAAAACTACCGGGCCATAAATATTGGCTATCGTTTATATGAAGCACTGTATACCTCTTCAACAGACACAATTAGAACTGTACAGTTTTAACACAGAACGTGTGTGATTTTCCCGAAAACTGTTCACACGTGTCACGATTGAGATACTACTATGTTAAATATTTTCGCAATTTTCCAGTGTCTCTAGCTATATTTACAAGCTGATGCACGGAAAGTGCCTCGTACTGAGCATGAGTTAAACACTTCCAATACTACTTACGTAGTTTTTTTGCAGTATATTTTCGCACGTAGGAAGCACTGTGGATCTCTGATAATGTGTTAAGCTGTTTTTGAGAATATTAATATTTAAGTCCTGAAAGAGAGCAGACACAGTTTAACTGTCTCTTAGATGCATCTAAAATTGTTTTTACTAATTTGCCCAATATTTGTCAAGCAAAAATTAGGACACAAATTCGACTAATTACTGACATAACACAATTTTCTTTACGTCTATAATAAGCTAAAATTATATAATTTGAAAAAATAATTTGCATATCAAATCTATGTTCAATACATGTATGTTACCTTTTTAAAATGTTTGTTGCAATGGGAGTTTACAATTAGAATTTATTGGTTTGAGGAATTTCGCCATTGCTCATATTTTGCTTATCAAATCTGTGTTGAATGACAATGTTACTGTGTCATTCAACACAGGTTTGATCAGAAAAACATGAGCGCTGGCGTATGTCCAAAAACGAATACATTCTAAATGCAGGCTACGTTACAGTTACGCGAAATGTTTCCCCTCCCTTCTGTTTTAGGAATTAAAAAAAATGCTTGTAAAACCAACACAAAAGGATCCCGTGGGCATAAGTGCCAATAAGGTGAACTTCCTAAGCCTGAGGGTTTTCTCAAGGACATCCCGTCACCGCCGCCCTTGCGTTCTGACGATGTTCCACCTGCATATCATCTCACTGTGTTCATTTTTCATGCCGATTGGGTGCATGGCGTGTCTAATTTTAATTTTTTCTTTACTCCTCCTGGAATTTACAGATGTCCACTGCACAGATTTCATAATTTTTTTACATAATTTTTAAGTGTTGTTTTTGTTTTTAAACATTTACAGAAAATATTTTTATTTAATGTTTTTTTCCTTCCTTAAGACTGCTTTATATAAGGGATACAGGTTCATACATGATAGTAAAACCACATTGTTTTATCTTCTTTATTAAACATTTAATCTATAATTAAAATCATGTATACCTTTGTTCATCCCTTGTTCCCATTAATAAATAATTTAAACATTTCCCATAACAGTTACAAAACTAAAGAAATAATGATAATAATAACTAGTTTTTCTAGTACAGTTAACCATTTCCTAACACAGACTTTCACAGTTCTTGTGTCTCCCGCGTAGAGTTGGTGTCCTCGACTTCAACACGACGTTCTCTCACCAATACTGATGGGAACGTCTCGAGTGAAGCTGATTCTCAGCAGTCGTCTGGAACCAGTAAAACAATGGAACAATGTACTTCGAATTGTGTTTACCTTGTCAAGTAAAAATTCCGTAGCTTAAAATATTCTTGCGTTATGACCAGGGGCGTCATTTAAGGGGGCAGGGTGGAGGCAAATGCCCCCATGGATATAGAAGGATAAGTATATAACATTTTTTGTGTAATTTGTTATTTAAATAATAATAATAACGTAAGAATATAAAACTGAAGTTTTGTTATTAAAGTTAATAATTTATACATTCTAAATTAATAAAAAAGATGCAACAAGGTAACTATCGCCAATAAAAATTGCCTCCAAAGGAAAACCTGAAATGACGCCCCTGGTAATGACACATAAAATTCGAAATTTGACTAATTTTGGAACCTACTCACAGCAAAAACCAACTCACGAAAATGTATTATTTCACTGAGATTATAATAATCATGATTATTTCATGACCGATCCAACGTCACTAGTGGGAAATGATTTGCCTTTTTAAAATAAAAATTGTCATATCAAACTATTTTTAACGCAATGTAACATAGCATTTGGTAAAATGTTACAGATGAGTATAAATTTCAATTTATTTGTCAGTTAACCTAGGTATTTACTATTCTATGATCATAGTTACCACGGGCCAGGAAGAATGTAATTTTAATCGTATATGTATTGAATGTATAAGGTATTGTGTTTTGGAACTTTAATGACTTCTACAGCTTTTATATATATGCTAGAAATATTTTGTTCTGTATCGCGAATTACAACCTGATCTGATCATATAAGCGAATAAACCCGGGGTTAGCTACGAGGAAAGTATTGACTGGAATTGGTATTGCGACGTTAAAACAAGAGAAGTAGTTTGTTGAAGAACGATTGAGAAAATTTTATGGAAAATAAGAACGATCCCGTCGATGGTGCCGAACAGACATGTAGTCAAGAAGACCTGAGGATTTCTTCGACGAGACGCTAAATTGTTCCTACGCGTCGTCAGTAAGGTCTCATTTTGCTTCTACGACTACTACCTGGAGAAATACATTTGAAATTATCCACGATGTCAACGCCGAAGAATGATATTCAAGGGAATTACAAAGAAGAGCTTGTGGTTCAGACCATTCCATAGTCCACTTCGTGTACGTTGCTGTCCTGGGTCTCTGAGGTCTTCAGTTCGATGGGTCCACCATTCGATGAACGAGGGGAAAGAGAGCTTCATCCGAGGGCGAAGAGGTCGCGATCGTTTTAAAAGAACAAGAACGTGGTCGCCATCCAAGGACGAGAAGGATGTGGTCGAATAACTATTGAGGGATGATCTAGAGGCAACTGTCCCGACCTACTACGAGACATCCTTGGTAAGGCCAATCCGAAAGTACGCCGTCGTACCAAGTTTAGTTCTTCGTCAAGCGTTGAAAAAAATCTGGTAAATTTTCGATAAATTCCCGAAAAATTAGTTGATTATGCAGAACAGCTTTATAATTCTTTTTATATCTCAACGGGTGTAATTTACTTCAAAATGAACTAAAACTTAAGATCGACCGTGAGATATTCTTAACCTGGGCTAGCAAAGTATTTAAAGACGTTTATAAGTTGTTCTTGAAACAAACAGGATTTTGAAACGTCTAGAACTCAGAAAATTACGTAGAACCCTGGTTTGTAAGTTAAGTGATGGTCAGGTTCGTACCAGAATTAATCACCTTGGTCACGGTAAAAAAACATCGTATGAAATTCCATGCACTATCATAATTTCTGCATATTTTATTATCTATTAACCTGACTTGTCTATAGAAGCCATTATTTTTCTATTGTGTAAATTCTGTTTTAATATATTTTCTTATGATTTCTACAGGCGTTTCGTTTCCATTTGGTCAGCAGCTCTAGTAATAGAAAAACTGGTTGGTTTTTTTTCTAATTTGTCTGACCCTTTAATAAAGTGAAAAAAAATAAAAAGGAAACAAACATATTTTTCACAGCTAATTAACTCCCCGTTTGCAATTAAACGTTTTCTTTAATTACTTCACTTTAAACAAACGCACACACATACACATATGTATGTATAATAAATATTATACACACATACATACGTAGTATACAAGTTGTTGTAAAACTGCGTGTCAGAATATTGGGACAGTAATACTTACATCTAGAGAAGCAAAACATATTACGTGAACCAAAGACGTTATAGATGAATTAGAATGTTACGCTGCTCTTTTTTTACATGACGAAAACAGAGATAAGAGAAAAGTACGGATGGAGCATTAGCAGCCGATACTGAGGGCAAGCTGAATTTGTTTGTTCAGGTTGCAATATGACGGAGTGCAATCAGCTGTTCCTGTAGATGTATTGAGAAACGAGGATATGGTTAGCCAACCCACAGTCGCATTATGCTCGTTGCTATGGTATTTAACAACATTTTTCAGTTACCAATATGGTGGATGGGGTACTTCACTTTCCGTCTCAACGCTTCGTACTCCTCACCCTAGAACATTCTCTATCTGTATGTTTCTCTAATCTCTGGATGAAAATGAACGCTGACATGTTGAAGGCGAAAGTAGGGAATTGTGTACTTTAGCGGTGGTGAGGGAACGATTGTTTTTTCAACAAAATAACATTCGTATAGGCGGCTCGGGATAAAGTAAGCACTCAAAAAAAAACTTGCTAAAGTTATATTTTCAGTCAATTTGTATCTTTCCGCGCGTAACGGCTAACGATGGGAGATGTCTAACCTCTCTGGACACGTCACTTGATGTTTGCACGTTTAAGATAAATTGTAAAGTCGGTTGGTTACCTATATAGGTTGATAAAAAAACGTTTATTTATTTTATCAAATACAGTGACGAATATTTCGGTTGATTTTGTTCCCGTATTGTTGTATGTAAATAGGAAAATACACGGAACTATATTGTATAATTTCATTGCCAACCATACAAGCACGAAGAAGGCTATAGTTAACGTAGAATTATATGCAGTAACGGCTGGTGATATTTTTCAAAGGTTAAATTTTTAGTGCTCACTTTATCCCGAACGACCTATAGGTAGAGGCACGAGTATTTCGCGTATTAATCTAGTAGCAGTCTAGACTTCTCAGTACTATACACACACTGGCCAAAGTCGAATGTCCATTGGCTCCAAACCGTACAAGTGGGTAGCCTTACGAATTATTTTTATTATTGCAATCTCCGAAGGTGTGTCAAAACAGCTGTCGTCTAATCACGGAAGTTACAGTTGTATATAGGTTCTTGGCGTCCAACCTGACCTTGAATCAATACGCGAAATACTCGTGCCTCTACCTATAGGTTATAGGGAAACGCATGTTTTGGGCTGCAATACGGTGCCGTTCACTTTAGTCGCAAATAGAGATAGACAGTCAGCATTGGTCATGCACCTTTTGATGTGAACATGAGTCCGAAACTAAACCATTTTTGGTCAGTTCACAGTACACGACGAACAGTGTACAGCACGCGAGCTGGATCAAGTCACTGTGGAATTCTAAACTGCACAATACATACCACAACTATCGTAGAAGTACAGGTCTGGACACTCGCCTGTCTACCAATGTACTTTGCTTGTCCCCCTTGTTGTTTGGCTGCAGTTCACTAAGTTACCGAGAGTTTTATGCTTTTTGGCGCTGTAATCCGGGCGGTCGGACTCAAACTCCGCCCACATTTTCCCATTGTTTACATTATACAGTAAATAAAAATTCCTGGAGCCATGATTTAAAATTGAGACCGAAGGAAGTATTTCCTAAATTGATAAAAAAAGTACGTTTTGATAAATTGTTTATCATAGTGGGAGAGAAATGGGTGGAGTTTGAGTTCGACCGCCCGGATTACAGCGCCAAAAATGTATAGCCTTCTCGGTAACTAGGTGAACTGTAGCCAAACAACAAAGAGGTGATGTTTCCAGGCGAGTGTCCAGACCTGTTCTTCTACGGCCGTGTATACCACGCAATTAAATATGTCTCGTCTGGTACGTACCTGCCAATAACAGCTGCGATGGCGTTCCACACCAACATGATCCAGTCAGCGAGCTATGTACTGTACGTAGAGATGGTGTAATTTCGTGAATTCAATGACCTGCATGTTAGAATCAAATATCCTATGCATGCTCAAATCCCGACCATTTGTCCACTAGCTGCTACTCAGTGGAACAGCAGACAATGAACGAATAGACAGGGCCTGAGCATGCATGGATAGATATTTTATTCTAACATGCAGGTCACTGAATTCGCGAAATTTCACCGTCTCCAGTTATACGCCAATACGTGTACCATAGTACATAACTGAAAGTAGTTCTTAGCAAGCCTTAGCTCGTATCTTCCATCTGCTGTATCTAGGTGAAGGACGTAGTAAAATGAAATCGAAGCGCGGATACGCTGCTAACTCTCCAGCTTACTCTCGAACATTTCTGACCTCAATCCTGAAACGAGATCGCCTGTACCACATTGCCACTTCTGCATCGCCCAGATAACCCATGTTTGGCGAATATCCAGCAGTAAGGGGAAGTGGAAAAACACTCTAACTTCGGGATAAATGTTTCAGCAGTCTTGATTTTATTTCCCCTTTTTTATTGTATAAAAACAGAATTGAGTGTCAATTGTACATAACGATTACTCCATTATTTTGTTCAGTGCTTAAGATGATAGCTACAGTAATTATTAGAAGTAGTGTCTTTAAAATTATCTTAATAAGTCAGATATTTGTCCTAAGGTATGTATTTTGTTTAATAATGTGCCTCACTGTACAACATTACTTTAATACATTTACATCATTCTACGCTTAATAAATAATACAGTGAAACTGAAGTAACTTTGGTGAAATTCATTGAAGAAAACATGAAAATCGTAAATTATACTATATGCAAACAAGGTGTCCCAGTAGGAAAGGTCAATATTCTGGGAGGTGATTTTGCTGGTCATTGTGATCGAAAACGTTCATGTGAACATGGGGTCAATATGGGACGGTTGTTGAGATAGCCACATTTTAATGTAAACATCTCTAAAACTACTGTAATAGTTTTATTTACCACTATGTTCCTCGTTTCAGTTACAAACAAATTATTATACAAAATAAATAACACTCTGATTTTTTTTTCATAGCTGTAATAACAACACTGCAACACACAATCATTTTGATTCTTGTCATGTCAAATACAACGTTAAAGACCACAGTGCACATTAGTCGGTTAGCTTCGTATGTAAACATATTCAATGGCAATGCATTGCTTCCTTGATTGTGACATGACCCGTCACTGCAAGTAGGAACATAACTGCAAATAAAACAATGACAGTAATTTTATAGCTTATCATTGTATACATTCAATGGGGCTATTTCGACAACCGTTCCATATTGACCCCATGTTCATATGAGCTTATTTGATCACAATGACCAGTACTGTCACCTCCCAGAATATTGGCCTTTCCTCCTGGGACACTCTGTATATTATAACGGGATTGCCCATGATATAGGCATACTTGTCCTTGAAGCAACGATGTAATGCGCTCAAGAAATCGTCTTACAAACATGGCCGGCGGAAGTTTTTATTGAAATACTATCTCACTACCAAATAAAATTTTCAGTTAAGATATTGCAATAAAAATACCCGCTCGCTTGGATTCATAAAAAATTTACTAAATTCATTTTTATTTTTTCTTATAGGATGCATAGTTTGTGTCCCGACACCCTTGTTATCCATCACACTGTAGTATACTAAAGTATATTACATTTCACTGCTTATTTTCACTTTTACGTGTGGAGTAAAATAAACTTTCATATATATACGTAAAGGTGTTGTGTTGACTCTACTGGAAGTGACGTACTAAAAAACTTACGTTTAACAGCCATTTAGTATAGAATTCAGATGTGAAATTTATTAATAATTTTAACCAAAATGA